>WBNH01007199.1:41122-63846 GCA_013401255.1 Urocolius indicus | reverse complement strand
AGGCTAAACATCCCCAGCTCCCGAAGCCGTGCCATCCCAGCTGAGACTGTTTTCCCTGCAAACAACCAATACCATCTGTTCTACTCTTGGATGGAATTTTCAAGTTTTCTCTACCTCCAGAAGGACTGGATTCTATTTATTTATTTATTTATTTAAATTGCAAGCATAGAAGCTGATAGCACAAGGAGGGAAGCAGTTGGGATTGCAGTGTGCCAGTAGATATTTAAGCTTTGATTTATGATTGACAAATGGAGGGGTCTGTTTAAGTGATACTACTGTAAAACACCCCCACTCTGTACTAGCACAGAGGCATGAACATCCTCATGGTCTTTTCCCACTGTCTTCCTAAAAGAGCACAGCAAGGTGCATCAGAAGCGCACTTCTTCCACCTCACCGAACTCATTTCTTGAGTTCTGCAGACTCAAGAAACCACCTACTGCCTGAACTGCCTGCGCTGCTTCTTCCTTTGGCACCTGAGACATAAATCAATCAGAAATCTCTTTTCCAGGGGCCACCCAGCAGAATTCACCTCTGCTCCTCCTCTCCCCTGAGGACAACCCAGGAACACTCCCTGCAGGTTCTGCAGGAGGGTGACTCAGGACCGCGGTAGCCGCCTGCTCATAACTGGGAGTACGGGTCTCACCGTTACAGTACTCCAGCTCAATCAGCAGCGTGGTGTTATCCATGAAGTGATTGTAGTACGCGATGATGTTCTCATGCTGTAGCAGGGCAAGGATAACAATTTCATTCAAAGCATCACGACGCTCTTTTTCTGACAGCCGGGTCAGGTCCACCTCCTTCCACACTACAAGTGAGTCATCCTGAAAGGGAAAAACACTTTTTAATTAAAAACACACTACTATGAAGAGAACAGTATGTCCCTTTACAGCAGGAAATTAAAAATTCAGGAAAGGTAAAAAGACTTTCCTGCCTCTCGGAGATTGCAGACAAAGATTCTTCGCAACAATAAGTCTCGAGGTTTTCTGTTGGTTGCTAGGAATAGTGATGGCCTGCTGCCATCTTTCTAGATGGCCAGCACTCGCTTTGAAAAAACACCACCACAAACACAAAAGAATCCTACTAGAAAGGTTCCAGTGAAAGACACGGGGTTTGTTTTGTTTCAACAAAGATCCAAAATACTCTGGTTCGATAACAAGAGAACAGTGTTTCCAGTGCCATAACTGTAGGCTACCGTACAAGACCGTAAGCCACTGCAAATACTCGGCCAAGGAAATGAAAACAAATTTACTTTGCCGTAGGTAAGTCCACTCATGTCAGACAGGCTATGAAGGATCTGTTAAGTGAACAGCAGTCACCTAGGACTGTTTGAGATGTGACACCTCGGGGTGGCCTTCCTCCAGGAAAAAAACCCGAAGAACTTCCCTCGGAAGCCAAGTGAAGCTCTTCTCTTTGACAGCTGTGAAAAAGCACAACTCTGATGGGACTGGGTGGGACTAACTGACTTGGGAGCAACGGGTCTATTTACTTTTCAGCGAGTTCCCCCTGAATACGCTGAAACGCCGATCGCGCGAGAGTCGCCTGTATGAACTGTCCCCATGTCCTCCGCAACTGGAATAAAGCACAGAAAAATGAGGACTCTATCGGCACCAGAAGGGCCCGCACATCTCCCTGCAAAACTTTATGGGACGGACACCGGCGGCGCTCACGCTCGCTGAAGCCCGAACTCTGCGCCTCTCGACAGCGAGGGCCGCAACCCTGGGCTGCCGCCGGAGCAGCGTCGGGGGGCCGTGGCCTCCCGGGGAGCTGCCCGTCAGCGCTCCGGGGGGAGCGAACCCCGCGGCGACTCTCTNGGGGGAGCCTACCTCGGTGCGGCGGTACAGGGTGGCCTCGCCGAAGGCGCCGCGGCCCAGGGTGCGGATGGGGATGTAGTGCAGCTCCTCCTGCTCGCCGGGCGCGCCGCCGCCGCCGCGGGAGCCGCCCCTGCCCGAGGACTCGCTGCCGAAGTCGGAGCTGATGGAGTCGCAGTGCCGCTCGTACTCGCCCAGCGACATGGCGGCGGCGCGGCGCGGCTCTGCCTCAGCGAGGCCCCGCCGGCCCGCCGCGCTCCATGCTGGCTCCCGGCGGCGACCCGGAACCGTTTCCTGCCGCTGCCTCCGCCCCCGCCCCCGGGCTGCGGCCCCGGCCCCGCCGCCCGGCAGCGGAAGGCTGCGGAGCGCCTGGGGCCGTGTGCGTGAGGGCTGGCAGCGCCTGGCGCTGGCACCGCCGCGTGGCCTCGCCACGCTCGTGTCTTGGAGAAGCCGCCTTGCTTCCCAAACAGCCAGGCGTCCAAGGTTATTTTCCTAAAGAGCTTTCATTTTATACTGTGGCAATAAAAAGCTGTGGGAAGTAACTCACGCATGGGAAAAGGTCATTACCGTTTCTTACCGCACAGACGCTGGCATTTTTCTTAACTGTACTATACAGACAGTGTTGAAAACAATTGCTACACGGGAGAAGATGCCAACTGTAGCGCACACCCAGAGATGTGCGGGAAAGGCGATGCTGGACGCACGTGGCACACCAGGAACAACACGCAGCGGGGGCAGGAAGATGCAGATGACAGGAAGCCGGGCAGGAAGGCTCTTCAGAGGGACCTGGACAGGCTGAAGCGATGCCCCAGATGTATGCGGTTTAACAAAACTACGGGCCATGTCCTGCACCTGGGCCACACCAATCCCAGGCAGTGGCACAGGGTTGGGGATGAGTGATTGAAAAATTGTCCAGCTGAACACCTGGGAGTGTTTATGAACAGCAGCTGAACGCGAGCCAGTAGTGTGCCCAGGTGGCCAACGGCACCCTGGCTCGTATCACAGTGCGACAAGCAGGATCAAGGAAGCAATTGTGCCCCTGTACTTGGCATTGGTGAGGCCACAACTTGAATACTGTCTTCACTTTTGGGCCACTCACTACAGGAGAGACACTGAGGTGCTGAAATGTGTGCAGAGACAGCCAATGAAGCTGGTGAAGGGGCTGGAGCACAAGTCTTAGGAGGAGCAGCTGAGGGAAGATATGCTGAGGGAACTCGGAGTGTTTAGCCTGGAGAAAAGGAGGCTCGGGGGAGACATGATCAACTACCTAAACTACAACTACCTGAAACGTTGTAGTGAGGTGGGGTCAGTGTCTTCTCCCAAGTAATGAACGGTAGGACAAAAGGAAATAGCCTCGAGTTGCATCACGGGAGGTTTAGATTGGAGATTAGGAAGAACTTTTTCACTGAGCAGGTTGTTAAGCATTGGAACAGGCTGCCCAGGGAGGTGGTAGAGTCCCCATCGCTGGAGATATTTAAAAGACACATAGATGAGGTGCTCAGTGACATCATTTAGTGCTGGGCTTGGCAGTGTGAGGTTAGTGGGTCAACTCAATGATCTTGAAGGCCTTTTCCACCCAAACAGTTCTATGATTCTGTGATTCTCTCCCTCCGCTGGCAAATAATAATTAATGGATTAAGGAATCTGGAACAGTTGTACAAAACCAGAAGACTAACAGGAAAAGTCAGTCTTCATTTTTCCGTGTTTAAAAGAAGAGTTATCTTGCCCATTATTATCTATAATATCATGCAAATTGTTTCATAAAATGATCACAATAGTAGCTATAATCAAGTTTAGCCACCCCACAGTATTACCTTTACCTCACTTAAGCAGGGCAGTAATTCTCGCAGCAAGATGCCCCTATGGCAAGTAACAGCTTCTGCCCATTAAAGTTTATCGGAATATGACTGAAAAATAGACACTGAATTTTTTACTAAGCGTTTAAAGAAGTCACACCACGTAGAGGCAATGTCTCATTCTGCCTCTTGCAAAATTGCTACTGCACAATGAATTTGGATAAGGGTAGGAACATCGTCATTTAAACCAAATCATAGCAAGTATCTGCCTTAGTTCAAAGATCTCATTCAAGGTTTTCAGAGTCAAGACAGTACATTGATTATGTCAGTAAGACAAAGAAAGAGCAGCCCGCACTGAGTAGGAACAAATGGCAATGCATCTACATGGTTAACTAAGACAACACTGTAAGATTCCTGTTACCTTAGGTATAGCAAATGCCTTACACCTGGGAGATTATCCAAATAAAGTATATTCGGGGAAAATAAAACACAGAGCAGCTGGTATGGGTGAGAAAAGCCTAGAATGTAAAGCTCTGCAGCAGATCAGACCAGAGCTGCAATGAGATGTAGCTGGAAAACAAAAGCACAGTCTCCGCTCTGCCCGATTCAGCCGTGTGGCAGCTGGAGGAACAGCATCCCACAGAGCCAAGGAAAAACAAGTTCATCTCATTACAATTCCAACAGAACCTCTTGGTGCAGCTTATGCAAAGATCACCTAATGCAACCAATTCAAAAGCTCAGGTACCTCAGGAATATCAGATATGAAATTAAGTGACAGGAAACCGCAGAAGCGAGACAGAGCAGCGTGAGCAACAGTGGTTCTGCTGTTGCTTTTTTTTAAGTAACGTGTCTCCAAAGGAAGTTATTCAGTATGTACTTTTTATTGCATATAAAACTAAATACAGCAAGAGATGAATCCTTCAGGACACAGCAGCTTCCTCCAAACATGAGCTAAACAAATAATCCTCACAGTGGGATCAGTGGGATGGACACCTGGAGACCACAGGTCCTCTGGCAGACAGAGTTAGCAAGCTGGAAGGGCAGAACGTAATGCATTAAGTTTAAGGTGACAAACCACATGGGCCTTTGGCAGCGGCCAGGCATCTGTGCCACCATTTGCAGAACGTTTAAGTCACTTCAGCTGTAGCTGAAACAAAGCAACTCTCAGCTTCTGCTAATGCAGGATTTCCAGTGCAAAGCAAAACAGGCTTCTACAAACACGACTGAGCAAATGCATGTGTTTTAGTGCTGTAGCAAAAGCTTAGGCTCATCTTTTTATAGATTTACAAAAAGGTCCAAGAAACGCCAACAAGCAGTTTTTCTAAATCCTCTGCTCCTTCCACCTTCCTCAGAGAAAGACAGGTCTGCCAGTGCCACCACACCATTGCCAGCAGTGGTTTGGGGGAGGAACAGAACAAACTCAAATATTTCAGGTGACAAAAGGGCAGCAATGAAACTACCTGAACTGCTTCAGTCTTCACCAGACACAACTCTTTTCACCTATGAAAGATGTACCCATTTCAGGCTTTCCTCTGTCCTCCTCAACAAGCCACCTTGAACGTGCGGGACCTTCATTTCCCAGAGACTCTGTTTACTAAGAGCAAGGCCATCTCAGGCATCTGAAAGACAGGTACAGTGGAGGTACACAACTAAGGATATGAGAGAGGCAGAAACAAATCACACGAATGGTCAGGGGTGAAGAGAGGCCACACTACATTCCTATCCTCTGCGACAGGATCCTGAGAAGTGTACAGGCAGGAAGGAATCCCCAAGTGGTCTCTCAAACCAGCTGCCCAACTAGTTTGAGTCGAAAGTCCTTGATCTGCGAGTTAGGAGACAACACAGGTATCTTGCACTTGGGTTATTTCTCACATACCTGAGCAGCTTGCAAGAAATGAGCAACAGCGTGTAAAAGGCTCAGTCCCTTAAGCACGCAGGAGCCCAGCAGCTGCAGCAGGCACTCTGCACAGGGGAAGCTTACGCTGGCACTGCAGGAGGGGGAAAGCAGGAAGATACACCCTGCTTAGCAATGCTCACGAGCTGTGCTAAGTACTGGCATAATTAATTTGTTAGTCACATTGACAAGTGGGTGGAAGAGGCTGAAAACGTCTGATGCAGTTTGCCACAGGCAATTGCAGATTTACCAGCGATGCATCTGTAACACACAAAGATGGGCTTGGACCCAAGTATCTGCAAGAGCTCAACTTTAGCCCATTTCCCAGAAGTAAAATGGAATGAGGATACCAGCTCGGCATCTGCAGTACTCTGAAACAGCCCAGACCCACCGCCAACCTACCGCATGAGAACAGCTGTACGATTTCACATACTCAAATATTCATCTGGGCAAGAACTTGCAGATGCTAATCCTTATCCAAAGATCTGGGAATCTACCCTCTTGAAATTCTCTCTGGTAATACTAACTAGCTATGTAGCACCCCCAGCCCTGCTATGTGGCCTACCTCACTTGGCTACGGCGTGACAAAAGGCTCACAGGCTCAGCAGAGGAGATCCAACAGCAGTTCGGTACTGACCACTCTCTTCAGTAAACACCTGTCGCTCAAAGGACCAGCTCATTTTTGCAGCAAGTCAAAACTTTCTGTAAAGCACAAACCTGAAAGTAATTCCGTTTAATAAATTTTACGTGGGAGTCAACAGTGAAAGGCTGGATCTTGTACTCTAGAGCACCAGCCCTGTTCCACCATCAGCCTCAAAATTCCTCCACAGAGGAATATAATTAGGAAGAGGAAGAAGGCAACAAACGGTAACCTGTATTAGAGACACTTCGCTTGCTGTTCAGGTCTCACTCTGCAGGGAAGCCTGTGCAAGCTGGTACCTATCCCAAGACCAGAAATCTCAAATTCTTTAGAAATTAACTGTTACTAGAGAAACTCAAAGGCTTGCAGGAGGTGGAAACATTCAAAACCCACGTGCATGAGTTCCAGTGTGACCTACTCTAGGTGGCCCTGCTCTGGCAGGGGAGTTGCACTGCATGATCATCAAGGTTCCTTCCAACCCTTAAGATTCTGTGATTCTGTGTACTTGCTGCTTCCTGCAACAAGCCAGCTTGCAGGAAACAGCAGCTGGTAGGAATGGACACAGAGAGCACAAGACTCGCAGGGACAACTGAGGTGGGTTTTTTTCCCCCAAAGAAATTTTATTTCAGAAAGTTGACACACACCCTTCCCCCCCCAGCCAGTCATTACAGGTAAACCCACAGCAGTTCCCCACACCTGCTCCCCAGTAATTGTACCAGTACAGCGAAGATCAAAACACAACACCAGAACAATGACAGCGCAACAGTCACCTGGGGAACTTAAGGCCTTACCACCATTTCTAAGATAAAGATGTCTTTGTACTCAGGTAAGGATGGGGAGAAGATATCAAGACAGACAAGACTGGAAAAGCCCCTTTCTTGTACTGTTTTTTCAAGACATATAAAAACAAAAGCAAAACCTTAACAGATCTACAGGTTTCAAACTGTATGATCTAAAACTGCCATCAAATGATTTCTGTAACTCAGTCCTGTGGCATCACTGCTGTTCTGCACTGTAACAGCTTTCAAAAATGTACAAGGATAAAATGGATGCAAGGGCAGAGGAGAGGACTTGGGTTCTTAATATGGCTTTATCAAAAAAGAAACAGATTCAAAGCAATCTAAGCATTTGCCAGTGGAACTAACAACTCCAGGAACTTGGCAGTGGCAAAGGGAAGGCAAAGCACTGATTTATTTAGATGACAAGAGGTCATCTTTTCATCCTCTTTCCCATTGCCTCACCCTGGACAACCATCTCTGTCCCAGCCATAGATCAGATTCAGGTCAGAAGTTACAAAACCGTGCTTTGTTTTTTTGGTTTTTTTTAAGACAGTAGCCCAGGCCCAGGGCTGTGTCAACCCCTTTCCCAGCTAGAAGTGTCTAGGCACAGGACACCAGAATGCTGTGCTGCTGAACCATTTGTTCTGAAGGAATGCAGAGAAGGTGAAGTAATTTTAATAATTGCCTAAACACTGCAGCAGTTAAGTCCAGGGAGTTAACCTGCCAGTTTGTTTCCCAGCCTAGCTTATTTAACACCATGCCATCTGCTTGGCTGAGAAACCAGGAGAAGCTGCTCACTCTCGCTGTAATACCACACAAGTATACCTCAGTTCTATTGAGGGCACAGTTCAGACTCCCCCTAGACATAAAATTAGCCAGTTCCTATGCTGCACTGATTTGTTGAGTTCACCCACATTCTTTCAACAGTTCTTCTTCTACCAATCTGCAAAGCACCTCTTGCATCCTCAGACCTCAATGCAGGGCACAGGCCCTCAGGCTTCACATAAGAAGCAGCCCACCCTGCTTTGAGGTCTCAGAAAATGAGATTCAACCAGCTGCCTGCTGGATAAACACTACACTGTTAAACGAGATAAGTCTCCTGCTCAATCTGAGGTTCCGAGCATGAGACCGAGTTTCCAAGCATAACCTGCTCCTATTTGCTCTGTGACTGTATCTGACTGAAGCCTCCTATCTGCACAAATGGCTGTCCCTGACCAGGGCTTTCAGGAAAACTGCTGCATCATTTCAGAACAAGAGAGGTAAATCCAAGACAAACACGTGGAGCAAGGGCGGGACGAAGGCTGGACAGCCAGTTTGAGCAAAGCAGGCTTCTCCTTTCCAAGCTCTAACAAGTTCCCACAGAAACCCTCCTTCCAAGGCTCCCCTTTCTCCAGGCTGAACCACAGTATCTCGAGTGCCCTCACCTATCAGCACGAAGACATCAGCTCCCACAGGGAGAAACACAGAGGTCCGCCACAGGGACCAAACCTTGGACCTCCCTCTATCCTCAGGCCCTGCTGGAATGATGAATCCTATTGCTTTGCACTCGCCTCCGTTTGCTCCTGCTGGCTTAGCTCCCAGCTGGTCGGAACAGCGAATCCCCCGGTCAGCCCCGGTGCTGGCTGCCTGGCACCTAATGAGCTCAGCAGGGTCAAGTGGCTCAGAGTAACACTACAGTCACAGACAGATGGGAGACATCATCAAGCCAAGATTATAAAAGGAGAACAGACAGCGCAAAAACTTGCTGCAGCTGTCATGGAAACATCTTTTTTTATTTAATCGCTGCCCCAGGAATCCCAAACCCATCACAACCTCCCCCACCCTCAACATCCAACAGGATCTCACAAGTCCCCCGTTTGCCTCCAATGTTCAGGCTCCCCTCCTCCTTTAGGGTCCAAGTTACTGCAGAAAAGCTTCTGTCAGTGGGTGACATCTGTGAGATGGTTCCAGGGAGCCGTGGCTGGGTCCCAGCGATGTCCAGCTGGGTCCAAGAGGAGGGGGAGGAGGACTTGCTCCTTTACTCAATCAGTTTCTTGGCCTTGAAGAAGCGACGCAGGTAGAAAACCTGCCAGGTGGCCAGTCCGATGAGACAGCACATGGAGAAGATACTGAAGTACAGAACCCGGGTGTTTGTCGACTCTGAAATAGACAACGAACCATTGCATGGGAGTCTGACATCACCAGACCTGTCTCAGGAGGGCAAAGGTCTCAGGATTTTCTCTCCCCACCCCTGCCAAACTTCAAAGCCAAGGTATCATGCAGCATGAAGGCAAGGGCACCCAAGCACCAGCAGCACTTGAGAACAAAAGGAGAGGGAACAAGAACAACACCGACGGCGAACAAGGCAAAGCTGTGGTTTAACAGGCAACATTAAATGGTACTGAGTAATTCACATTAGGAATGGAGACAAAAAAATGAGTTCTAGAGATAGGACACAAAGATTCAGTGACTGCTTCAAAGGGTGAGAAATATCAACAGGCTTCCCTTACTAGGAACAGATCAGGCAGAGACCACGACAACTGCTTGAACTCCAAATGCTACTAACACATTCAGCAGACTTAAGGGGTCTTAGAGCTCCTTTCCTCCGAATGAGCACACAGTCTCTTACCATTTGTATCCCTCATCTCCTCTTCTCGTTTCTTCATATAGGCAAAGTCATTAACGATGGACTCTGAAAGATCTTCCAGGCGCCTCAATTCTACTTCCAGAGGCTTCAACTTCTCCACTTTCGCAATCTAGAAAACAGAAGAGTCAGGCAATCACTGAGCCAAACCCAAAAGCTCCCACGGGGGTTTTTACTGCCAGTTTGAACCACTCCTCCTCACACACTACAGATCTGGGGCATCCTTCCCCTAAGGAAACACCTCTACAAGCCAGAAACTACCACTGCATAAAACACTATCACTTCTCCCACCTGTTCTCTGGAACACTTTCCTACTCCCCCTCCTACACAACGGAGGAGCACGCTATGCATACAAGCGTATTTCTTCCTTATTCGGCCTAACGTTAACTTGTTCACAGTTGGCTTCTGAGGAGTGGGTAGAAGAGCTTGCCACATGACTAAACCTCCAGTGAACAGAAGTCACAGACTGAGATTCAGGTGACTAACTTACAAAGGCGTACGATACTGTTCTGCAGGCACACAGTGTATCAGCACCAAGACTCACTTTGCGAACTGTTGCCACATAACTCAGACAGCCCAGGCAACCCGATTCCCTGCAGGAGTGGTTTCATTACACCCACAAGAGCTCAGGACTTTTATCGTTTAGGCTGTCTATCAGGCTGACAACCTCAAGGGCAGCAGTGCCCTTATTAGGGAGCAGGTGGCTACCAAGTGCTCCATCGTCCTGAAGCCACCAGGTGACGCTGCTGGAACGCTTACGGGACAGCTGTCCTTGAGCCACTCGGAACTCAGCAAAAGCTGAGTTTCCAGGACATCATTTTTGTGCAGAACATGCAATCCACAGCCCTATAAGTCACGGACTTGTATCCAAACATAAAAAATCCACAAGAAATTCAATTAGAAAGCATAGTCCACAACAGCAAGTCGAACGTGTAAACACATCCCTGCCCCAGTCCTGGCTATAACCCAGCCGCGCATTATGTAAAATCTGTGACACAAGGGCATTACTCAAAGGAAGCTCCTTGCAACTCCTGCCACTGCTACAGCGTGGGGTTTGGGTAACGCCGGGCCTTGCATAGTTCCCACTGAGCAATAGGCTACTTGCCGTGAGGGCAAGACGCCACGTGCCCCGAGCAGCATGGCGGAAGGAAGATGTACTACAGGAATCATGCAGCGCCTGCAGCTCACCACTGGTCTCTCCACCACACAGGATTGCTCAGACATAAGCTGCAGGAAGGATGATGGCCTTCAGTGGTCCAAGGGCCCACAGGAAGGCAACAAAGCACCTGGGGTGAGGGCAATCCCAAAATGCCCTCCTGGGGTTGGCTGCCTGGGCATCAGAACTCATCTGAAGAGATTCCCATGACCAGGCATGTATCTGCCAGCAGAGCTTTGCTAAAAAAGCTGGTATCAGCGTAAGCGTGCCTATGGCCCAGATTCTGCTGGCACAGCTAGAGCAGCAGGTCTGTAACACACACACGTGGGCTCGAACCCCACCTCTGACAGCTTCATTATCTTCCCAACTTCTCCTCATTCACAGAATGCTACAAAGGTTCCACTGGGAAAGAAGAAGGCTTGTCTGCTCCATCCTGAAACCCCTTCACCTGCTCTTAATACATACAGCTAGAAACATCCAACAGCTACTTCTACTCTTGCACGTACTCCCAGATGCAAATCCTGGAACATCCTTCGTCCCCAGTGAAGTCAATACACACAGCCGCTCCAAAGGATTTTGTAAGAAGCTCACCATGCACCTGTGACGGTAGAACACCATCATCCTAGAAAGAGTATCTGGACCACCAAAACAATGGAATCAACAACTCTACTGAACTTCTCAAGGGCCACTCAAAGAATGGCAAAGCTCCACTCTCTTCCTAGCAGAGAAAGATATGCTATAGCCAAGAATTGATAAGGAGTAGCTGACATGGAAAGGAACCCAGACCACCAAGCCTTAGTGCTCTATGAAAAGCCTTTTTTTTTTTTGCTACCTTAATTTCTGCTTATTGAAGGGAGAAAGTTTTTTTTCCCCAGAAAATGAAGGTATGACGCTGCCATACAGTTAGGCTTTCTAAGCCAGCTCACTCTCCTGGTTGCTTTGCTCAAAGAATGTCTGGACCTACAAAAGGTTCCAAAGCCAGACCTGGACATCACCTCTTCTCTCACTGCATATACCCATGGCACAAGCATGACAGCACCAGTGACCTTCATTCAACTCCCTGCAGCAATTCAACAAGAACAGTGGGGAAAGACATGTCACTAGCATCTTATGGTAGACAAACATCACAAGCAAAAGGCTCAAAAAGGCAGCAATTTCAGGAGAGAAATCTGAGCAAGTTCTCCCCTCTGAGGCCTTACAGCAACCTGTCAAGTCAAACCCCACAAATACTACAGCAACCTGGGGAGAGGGAGGATGAAAAAAAGAAAACACTGTAAAGCACTGTGGCTAAACATCCGTAGCAGCTGCACAAACACTAAACCAGGTTGAGTCCTTTGCAAACAGTGCTCAACAAAGCTTGACACAGCCTGGCACTCCAAGAGGTCCTCACCAGTAAAGGATGCTTGCCACTGCTGCCAAGATCTGCATTTGGTAGCAGGTGGGATTGCAAGTCCAAAAATCTTCTTTTTCCATGTTTGTCCATGGATCTATTCCATCAACGTAACTACACTGACATAATGGACACCTACTTTCATTTCAAGACAGTTGTGTCAGTTCAACCAGACGTACAGGCATAAGAGAACCTTTCCGCACAGAGACAACGCTTCTAGGTGGCACTACAGTAATACATACTCAGAGTGTGCTGCAGGGTTGCATTTAAAAGAGATTCTGTAAATGTAGTCACCAAAATCCTCCCAGTACAATGCCTTGTAATCCTTCAGGAGCTGATTGCCAGACAGTTGTCCCAGCAATTGCTCTACTCTTTCCTGACCCCAAACACTTTTACTATCCATGTAGGATGTGTTCTAGACTAACTTAAGCAATGACAGCTCTGTCATTCCCTGACACCAAGCACCTTCTTACTCTCCACATAAGATGTACTCTAGACTGACTTAAGCCACCGGGGACCAGCTAGCCCAAAGCTCGAAAGGATATAAAACCCAGCATACCCATCTCAGAAATTTGTTTTCTAACTGGCACCACACATCCTCTGCCATCCTCCCTCCTCCCTAAGGCACCTCTCACACTGTTGTGTGCAGTGGACACAGAAATTGTTTGCAGGAATCTTTCTCCACCAACAACTCTCCTTTTCTCAGGCACAGGCGCTGTGCTAGGGGCCAAATGACCCCATATTCTAGTGAGTCCTGCTGCAACCCATGGAGGGGAATGGTGCAGTTGAGATCTGCTCTCCTCTGCAAGGAGTCTTTCTCCTCTGAGAAGAAATAAGCATCAGAGATGATCTGTGAGGGACTGGCCACATCCCCCATCCCCTGCCCCTTGTGCTACTGAGGGAGAGGAAGTTGAGAGTTGAGGAGCAGGGAGTTGAGCCCAGGTAGAAGGAAGGGTTGAAGGAAGGAGATTTTAAGGTGCTGGTTGCATTTTTCTCTTCATCCTGCTTCATTTTTGCTTTCTGTCTCTTCTGTTTCCAGTTATTAGGAGATTAAACTGTTCTTCTTTTCTTCCCTAAGTATCCGAGTCTGTTTTGCTTGGAACCACAACTGGCAGTGAGCCCTCCCTGCCCTTGTCCTGACCCACAAGGCCCTCAGTTATCTTTTCTCCTCCCATCTCGCTGGGGCCTCCAGAATCCTTTGGGAGGTGTGTGAGGGGGTGTGAGAGCTACATGGTGCTTTGTTGCCAGCTGGGCTTAGACTATGACAACATCTCAGTCTCCTGTTGCCTCTAATGCCTATGCCCAGAAGCTGGGTCACGCTGTCCCAGCAAAGACATTCACACATTAGGCTCCAGTTCCCAGAGTAAAGAATTTGTGTTGATGTTGGTTTTTTTCCCCCCCTCTAACACACAAAGCTTCACTGGAATTGTAGGCTGCAGTCAGGCTTTCATCACCACTGGGAAATCAGCTTCCCATCATGAGCCCCAGATCTACAAACGGCATCACGTGAGTGCTGGGAAAGGGGAGCCTGCAGTGCAGGCAGCCAGGGAACATACCTCCTCATAGTTCTTTGCTTCAACTCCATGCTTCATATCCAGAATCACGAGCTGGTCCGGCATCCTCCCAGTTCCTGGAAACATAATGAAAGGGTTCATTGTGTGAAACGTTCAGCCTGCCAGGAAATCACCAGCTCCCCCCACTGCTGAGGAAAAACTCACAACATCCCTCCCCTCTCTCCATGTGTGCAGCTAACTGCGGAGGCAGCACAGTCCAGCCTAAAAATACAGAGACTTCACAATAAATCCTGGCTGAAGGAGAGCTTCCCAAAGATAATGAGAACAAGCTGTAACTAAAAGTGCTAAGTGTGTGTAGGATGCAAATCGCTGTAAAAACTGCAGAGGGCTAGAAGATGAATACCAGCTGCTGTGTGACAGCCTGGTGAAAGACAAGTCACTAGAAGGACAAATGTTCAACCGGGAAGCCCACGTTCCTCCCAGCAGGGAATGTGCCAGCAATTTGTCAAGGTTACTGGGGTTGTAAATGATTTTACTTTCAAAAGAGAAAGAAGGTAAACTGCTCTAATTGAGGAATATGGCACACAGGCACTAGTGATCCTTGGGTGTGTGGTATCTGAAGAAACAAAGGCAAGCCCTTTACCAACATGTATTTTTCAGGGAAAGAATAGCTCATACATCTGAGACCCACATTGCTAATGAAACCCCCAAGATGGCAGAAGGCTTCTGAAGCTGGGAACACTCCACTTTAGAAAATTGCCAGCTGGAGCCACACAAACAAAGAGCAGCTCTTCAGAGAGAGACTTGGGAGTACTGGTTGATAATACCATGAGCCAGCAATGTGTCCTTGTGGCCAAGAAGGCCAATGACATCCTGGGATGCATCAAGAAGAGTGTGGCCAGCAGGTCGAGGGAGGTTCTCTTCCCCCTCTCCTCTGCCCTGGTGAGGCCTCATCTGGAGTCCTGTGTCCAGTTCTGGGCTCCCCAGCTCAAGAGGGACAGGGAACTGCTGGACAGAGTCCAGCACAGGGCCACCAAGATGATCAGGGGACTGGAGCATCTTCCTTATGAGGAAAGGCTGCAGGAACTGGGGCTCTTTAGTCTGGAGGAGACTGAGGGGGGAATCTTATTAACACTTACAAATCTCTAAATGGTGGGTGTCAGGAGGTTGGGACATCCCTTTTTTTCTGTTATATCTGGTGTCAGGACAAGGGGTAATGGAAAGAACCTGGAACACAAAAAGTTCCATTTAAACATCAGGAAAAACCTATTTCACTCTTCAGGTGAGGGAGCCCTGGCACAGGCTGCCCAGGGAGGGTGTGGAGGCTCCTTCTCTGGAGGTCTTCAAAACCTGCCTGGACACATTCCTGTGTGATCTGATATAAGTGGACCTGCTTTGGTAGGGGTTTGGACTAGGCATCTCTAAAGGTCCCTTCCAACTCCTACCATTCTGTGATTCTACGAAACAGCAAGTAGGGCAAGGCCACAGTCCACAGCACAGCAGGTATCTTTTAAAGCTGTAGCCCTCAAGCTAGAGACACCTATGGCTAATAGCTTCTTTTAACTGCTACAAACTATCACATCTGAGACCATTCACAAGAGGAAAAAAAAAAATACATAGAATAGGCATATAAGATACCCTGAAGAATGCAGCACGTCAGCTGACCCAAGTCTCACATTCCACGTACCACCCACCAAGGAAATGTCGGTACATAACACATTCCCCAGCTGCAGCACTTCGGGGCATACAGTTGTCCTCAGCTGAATGCCAGCAAAACAATAAGGTCTGAATTCATTTATACTATGAATTTCAGAGTCTTTATCCAGAAGCATGTCCAATACTCCCACTTTGCCTTAGGAGGCTGCCAGGTGGACATTCCCTCAGTCCACAAATTCAACATACAGGTTACAGTGGGTCACCCCACTGGAGCTGGGAACATAATCTAGATCTTCAGTACAACATCCCCAAATTTCTCTCTACCCACTGAACAGTTCTTAAACACCGGAGTATAACCACCTTCACCTTGTACTGCTCACAGAACACGGAATAATCTACTGACAAGATGGTCCTATCACCTACAAACTGATTCTTACATTTCCTGAGGGATACAGGAGCTTAAAACTCAAACCCAGTTATGTAAGAGCCCAGTGGTTAAACCTGGATGGATTTTTTTTTGTTTTCTTTTACAAGACCAGTTACTGTAAAAACAAACTCAACCCCCAGCACTTCTCTTTAACAGACAGGCTGTATACAATCATCCAGTGCTCCTTTCTCCAAACACAGAAGTTTTGGCTTTTTATGCCTTACATATACCAGCATGCCTGGCCAACTGGTAGGTAGGGCAGTTAACAGTAGCTGTAGAAGGAAATTCAAAGCACACGGTTCAGTGAGAGGGTTTTTTAATGTTGTTTAAATTAAAGCAACTTGGATGGAGAGCTGAAGCTTCCAGGAAGAGATGAGAAAGATGAAAGCCCAGTGAAAAGGTGAACAGAACTGGAAGGATTGTCAGGCTGGAAGGGAAAGTTGCCAAGTGCTAGTAAGAAAGCAGAAAACTTAAGAGCTGCTGGGTGCAAAAGGACGGAAAGCAGACATTCTTGAAGAGGTTAACATCAGGAACAGGCCTGGAAAAACACACCACAGCAGACTGGATCAGTAGCAAAGAGGAAAAATAGTTAAATCCCAGAGATCTTGAGCTAAACTGATACCTACATCCCTCAGGAGGTCTCCAAGAGGTCATCTCATGAGCACCGAACTGTTTCCTGGGAGATTAGGGGAACTCCTAACTTGCAAAGTCACTGGAAAAACAGGATGGCAAAAAAATTTCCCACAGGAATTTCAGAAAAAAAAATGAGCCATTACACTCTTAGGAAAGATTGGGAAGAGAAGTATTACAGAAAGGTAAAGACTGGCACGCAGGAAGAGCTGTTCTTCTCAAAGATCAGCATGCAGTGTGAGTGCAAAGGTGCCTGGGAACAGAGCACTGGTCAGGAAAATAGGACCCTTTCACCCTAGAAGGGGGAAAAAAAGCCTGTCATATAAACACCCATAGCTCCAAGAATCACCCTAAAAGCTCCTCCACTCTGACACAGTGGGCCTTCTGAATAGGATCTCTTTCTCACTTCCTCTTCCTCGTTTCTGTGGTTATGGATTGGGAAATCACACTTGCTTAGACCTCTCATGGTCCCAACGGCTCTGAGCTTCCTCTACCAACAGCTTTTCCTCCTCCAGCACTCCAATGACATCCTCTTTGGCATTGTAAGTCCTGACCACTTACTTGATGAGACTGAAAAAAAATGACTCCAAACCTTTAAAGATAAACCAGCACTTGGCGAGTTCCCCCTTTCCCATGCTGACCTTAAAGAGGAAACAAGGCACTTCCTTGTGATGTGGTTACTTCTTCCACAGGACTTTAATCAAGTCCTGCAGATGATCAAGCCTCACAGTGCCACCTCCCTTACTTTAGTATTTCCTTGCTTTCCAGCACAGGCATGGGAAATACGGAGATACTCATCAAGCAGCAGCAATCTTTAGCAAGGAATATGGGACATCTGTATAGAAAAAGAAAATGGCAGCATGGAGGCCCCTGAAGAGAAATCCTCCAGATGAGGATTCAGCAGCTCTAGATTTCGCTACCTCAGTGCCAAATTGGTCACCAGGTAGAAGCTGCACTTTAACGTATTTTATCTTTATCAGCAATGAAGGCTTTAAAACAAATTTGCAACAATACAAGCAAACCAGGGAACACACATTTGCCACTGCAAGAGCTAGAGGGACTTGGTATAGGCAAGAAGCTTCTGGTCACAAGCACTGAAATAAGAGTCTAGACACATCTAAAGAAACAAGCCTTTCCCACTACGGTATGTGATCACATAGAATCTATGAAAGGACATCCCAAATCCCCAGGTGTGGGACAGTAAATAGCATGAGTGATTCCCAGATGAGTCACTATTGTCTGCATGTCTCGATGTGTTAAGGAGTGTGTAAGGAGTGCTTGGAAGCCCTACATTTAGAGTGAAATAAAATCAAAATCCTGAGTGTCTGGACTCATTGTCTTATCTGTAAAATACTACAGATGAGGTGTTGCAAGCCAGACCCATCTCAGTCCCAACAAAGAAGCCTTCTCTTTCTCAGAAGCTCTCTTCAACTTGCAAACTATTTGTATGAGCAGAGCAGAACAGCAAAACAGAAGCTGCCTTTCAAGACATGTGAGAAATGCTGCTAGTGGCTGCTTTGGGAAATGCTCTAGGATCTTTTAGAATAAAACCTAAGAAGAAGCAGGTCCAAGAAGCAGAATTGTGACTGTGACCATAACAAAATGTGAGCACCTACAAGCTTGCATGTGCTCACATCACCGTAAGTGAGACCAGAGCCCACACGTTGTCCTGAAGTTGAGCCCAGCCACTCAGAGCAGCACATGCGTCATGCTCACAGGAAACGAGCCTCAGCACTCGTTAGGCAACCATCCCCATCCCCGCAGCACAAATGCCAGGCTGACGTCCGGCTCATTTCCCCTTCCCTTTACTGACCACCTCGAGAGCAGCTGTGGGTGCAAACCAAGGCCATGTTCTCAACACCTCCCCCTCCAAAGCTCAGAAAAATGCTTGCTAACCTAATGCAGGATTCCTTCACACTGGGAAGAGATGCTCTTCCACCAAATGGAGAGACATGGTGAGCTGGGGAGAAAGGCTGGGTCCTAGAGATAATGGCACCCTGCTCTGTCCTATCAACTGCAAGATGAGGAGATGCACGAAAAGGACAAAAGGGGTGTGGGTTGCTCCTCGGTACTGCCATCCTTGCAACTGTGTGTCCTCTGTGGGAGGAACATGCAATGCCCCTCTCAGAGGAAACCCAAGCACTCTACGGGACAGCCACAGCAGATAACTTCAAATGAAACACCAACTGCAAGTGTTCTGCTGAAAAAGTGTTCTCCTTCACAAGTCAGATTCAAAGTCAAACAACATTCTGTGGACTATACTCAGGATCACTTTAGCCATACCCCTAATCCACACAGCTACAGGAACTTGTTCAGAAGCTAGAAGTAGCCAATAGATTTTTCACTTCACTTACCCACAGGAAGCTTGCTCTCAAAGCAGGCCTCAAACATATCATAATCTTCAGTGGTGAAGGCAAACTTGCCCTTAGTGGCATCCTCCTTGGCATACAGGATGTGCCCAGCTGAGTCAGTTATCTGTAAAAGAGACAAGGAGGGTGAGAAACACAGTGCTTCGCTGCCATGGGCTCATGCTGCCTGTGCTACACAGGAAGAGTTCTTGGAGCAGTTCCTTTGGAGTTGCTGCATTCTCCTTTCAACAGCTTGCCTCCTTCCTTACAACTGTACAAAGTCCTCTCTTCTTCATCCCTGCTCCAGGACTTGACAAAGTTAGAGTGCCTTAAGGTAATTACCGACTCTTACATTACACAAAAAAAGGACTCCAAAAAAAACCCAATCAACCCCAAAACCCCACCAATCCCTCTTCCTCCTATAACCTCTGAATATACACTACATTTAGGAACTCTAGCTGAGCCAAACTGTTATCCATTGCCTTCCTTTTGCCAGCCAAAATTCATAAATTCCCATAGCAACAGAGATGCAGAGAAGCCTTATGGGGGAAAAAAAAGAACTCTAATTCCCCAGAAGATGAAACAGAGAAGGGCACATCTATTCCTCTGGAAATGAACCATCAGTGCGGCCCTGAGTTATACAAGGTTTGGGAGCCAAGATCCATAGGAATAGCCACTTCAGAGGACGATTCAGACTCCACAGACAGAATAATGACTGCTTTGTGCTAACTCTAAGAAATTATTAGGGAGAGGCAAAAACTGTAGAAGGTCTACAAAAATGCTTCAAACAAAGAGAAAAATAAAGAAACAGAAAAGCCCACACACTTCATGACATAGACTTGAGAATCACTGGGCTCAATTAAAGGCTCCGTGCAGTTGAAATACTCTGACCATGGAGAGGGATGAAAAAAACTGACGGCATTACAACACTGCATGAAAATCAACAGTGCATGTTCTACTGCAATGCTTCCCCGTTTCCCTCAACTCTATCCTTCAACAGGTATGTTTGAAAAATCATGGGTGCTAAAGTTACCAGGGGTCTTTGAAAGTCTTAGAGGTGAAGGGACTAAAAAGCTTGGGAATAATTTTAAAGGCAAGCAAGAAAGAAGTACACAAAATTGTATGTGGTATTGAGAAGCCAGACACTCTTCTTTACTCCATCTTACGACAGAAAAGCAGCTTTGTTTCCCTCTACAAAGGCCATAGAAAAGGGCTACATACCAAAAAAATATTCTAAGGAAAAACTCTTCAATATTTTTATTAGAACACCTAATTAACTCCCTGCCATGGGACACCACCACTGCTGCAGCCTGCTGGTCTCAGAAGAGGTGTGGACCTTCAGATGTATAATGAGAGCTGCTGTGTTACACAGGAAAAGTAATGAAGTACATAAATCCTTGTGCCTTGGGGTACAGGGCATAGTAGGCAAGACTTTAGGAAGAAGCTACCTCTACAAACTGATTATCCTGTAATTGTCTGTTATAGGACTGTTGTAGCTGCCCAAGCAACAAATGGTATTCATCAGTGTCCAAGAAGACCAAGGAACACCATTCCCCTCTGGAGCTGCAGTTCCTGCTCAGAGCTCTGCCTGTGTTCAAAAGGTGAGCAGATGAAAGCACACTCTGCACAGCCAGGCACAGGCAGCAGCCTTGCTGCCCTCCTCCCACAACCTACCAGCCCAAGTCACCTCCTGCCTGTAAGCCACCAGACCATCAGAAGCACCCAGCTCAGGTCAGTAGGCTCTGCTGGAGGGCTGACCTGGGCACCTGACTGACTCCACAGGGTGTACAAGCGCTGTATGTGGCCACCATACAGCACACACTTCTCAATGGAGTGGCCCTGATTAGCCAAGAGGTTAGGCTCACCAGGGTGACATCCTGCCATCTGCACAGTGGGCTCTCCATCCCAACATGTGGTGACAAGGAGACAGTAAAGAAAGCTTTCAAATGTCCCTATTATTTTGAGCACTATTCCCTTAGGGCTTTGTAGACACTTCAGCTAATTTTCAGCTAGAGGACATTTTGCATCTTGATCCATTTTTGCCCTTTGCAGCCCTAGCTACAGCCAGCTCATCAACAGCATTCTGGACAGCAAAAGCTCAGCGATCCGCTTTCATCAAAACTGAATAGCATTACCCAAATTGGCCAAACACTCTGCCCATTCAGCCAGGCGTGTGGGGGTGGCAGAAACTGCTCGTGGTGCAGCCAGAACACTTGTGGGGGAGTTGACCTGAAAGAGATTTTTCACGCTATTCTAACGTTATTTACGGTAACGCAATCCCTTACAGACCGGGCATTGTCTGCCCTTGACAAACAGCCCAGCGGTTCCCCAGACCGACAGCCCTGACAATGTGGCAGAGGCACGTGGCTGGGCCTGAGCAAGGCTTCAGTCTCCCCTCAGAGCCGCTGGCAGAGCCCACGGATCCCTCCAAAGCACCGAGCGCCACGGGCCAGCGCTGGGCTGTCACGCACACAAAGCTCAGCCCACCGGCAGGAACCAAGCATAGTCTGGCTAGAATTAAACTACAACCTCCCAGATCCTGGGGACCAAGCAGGAGAACCAGTGCAGGAGAGAGACCAGCTGCACACACAATGTCCTGAACTAACCTTTCTATACAAAGAGAAGGTACGCACTAGCAGAGGGGTTATGGCTCTTACAACAGGCCCAGCACGTGGGGAGGCCTCAGCATACCTGAGCAGTGAAGAGGAAAAAGGAAGAAATGTCTAAATTATCTCTCCTTTGGAGCTTTTTTAAAATTTATTTTCATCTTTACTTCCCAGTTAGAATAAAACAGCACTTCCATGAGCAGAACTACCTGAATACTGGCTTCAGCAGCAAAGCCAGACTAAGATTCAAGCATGGGATTCGTTGCTGTACCACCTCCCTAGGCAAGTCCTCTGCCATAAAAGTGAGTTTGGGAAGAGACTGTCAGGTCAGCTGGCCTAAGCACGGGCAATCAGGGAACCAGGAGCCTTGATTACTAAGCAGTGAGAGACAAGCGGGAACGTGGTGCTCCATCTGAAACACAACTACTCTACTAGGCCAATACTACCACAACATTTTAAAGCTACTCGCCTCTGCCTGTACACAGACAAGCTGTCTCCTACAGATGATGCAAGAACAGTAGAACAGGTGTTTTAAAAAAGAAAAACCTCAGAAGCAGCTTGCTCTAGCCAGAACCAAGCACAACTGCCAACAGCTCAAGGCCCTCGGGTGTCTGTCAACCAACGCTGGAAGGGCAACTCGATTTCAGCAGACCTCCAACGTTCACTCAACAACGCTGAGTTCAGACTGCTGTGGCTGCCTGTCTGTGTGCTTACTTCTGAAGCCTTTGGGAGCTTAGACAGAAATAAAAGGCAGACTGCTGTTATAAACTGATGCTGCAGCAAAAGACCTCACTCAGCTGGGTGGGAAACTTGCCTAGGGAAGGCAAAATGGGGACAGAATTGAAGTGAAGCCATTCGAGCTTTAACAGCTGCTTGTCCACAAGTGTATTAGTGACACACACGCTGCTGATCCTTCCCCTATCCCCCCTAAAGATCCTTTAGGATCATTTCAGGATTAGTTTCTGGAGTAAACACCTGCCTCTTTAACACCTAAGTGAGCCACGAGAGTGAGAGACCGGCACAGCCGCTTTGTGTGCCAAAGCCTGGTGTGAGCGCTCCCGGCGTCTGCAGCTTCATGCCATCGCGTCCCGCCAGGCCGGCCGGGGAGGCAGCCCTCGCAAAGCCACGTCACCCTAACTCTTCCCACCTTATCGCCGCGGCCTGGCCCGGCCCACCGGGCGCCATCTCATCTGCACGCCGAGAGCCTTCGATTCGACGGATCAGGCGGGCGGGCGGGCCGCTGCGGCCACGTCTTTGGGGGGAAAAAAGCGTGGATTCGGCTCAGGCCAAAACCCTGCCCCGCTCCCTCGCTACTCGACCGCCACGCGGCAGAGCCCGCGGAGCTCCTGGCACAGGGCGAGCGCTGCCCCAGCACATCCCCCCGCTCCCCCGCCCCCAAGCACCACGGGCCGGGCACCGCGGGCCCACGCGCGGGAAACGTCCCGGTCCCCGCGCCC
>WBNH01007199.1:25549-41034 GCA_013401255.1 Urocolius indicus | reverse complement strand
GGCGCGGGCGCGCGCGCGGCGGGCGGCTCGGCCATTGCCCCGCCGCGGGGCACGGGAGCGCGCACAGCGTGCAGGGCGGCCGGCCTGCCTGCCTGTCTGCCTGCCTGCCTGCCTGCCTGCCTGCCTTCCCACGGGCTTCCACGCAGCCGGAGCCGTCACGGGGGGACGCGCTCCCTGATTAGTTCTTCATTTCTGGGTAATTTCCCTCCTGGCTGCCTCAGGCGAGGAAATTTACTGTTCTCGGATGTCTCGATTCTTCACATCTGCGCCCTTGTAAAGACCAATACGATAGTGGCAGACGTGTGCAAGCGAGTTTGACATCAAATAAAATCACAATGACTTTTAAAGGCACTCAGAGGTTTGCTTTTTTCCTCCCTTTCCAACACGTACTCAGATCTACTTAAATTCCACCCCCCACCACCCTTGGTTTATTTTACACTTTAGGACCAGAGCATTAAACAACTCAAGGGCCAGCTTTGGACTGCTGCTTCCTCTGGCACCGCACCACTAGCCTCCCTCCTGTCTCATCCTCACGGGGAGCACCAGGGCTGGGGACAACGAGCGCGAGTGGGAGAAGCAGCTCGCTCTGCAACGGGACCTGCACAGAACGGGGCACAGGGAAGAGCAGCAAGGTTTCCTGGCTGTGCAGTTATGATCACCACAGCTGCAGTCAGCTCCCGGGATGGGCAGGTGTACTGAGATACAGGGAAAGGCAGGAAGAAAGGAATGGACAGTAACATTATCAGAAAAAAAACCCAAACTTTCTTTTGCTTTTGTACTCCGAGTTAAAAAAGGTTACACCGTTGTTACACTTTCTTAAGCATCACTGATCCTCCCTCTCTGGGCAGAACCTATCTGTAATGGGAAACAGTAACTAGAAATCGGCACAAACTTCAACATTAAGAGGCTTAAAGCTGCACGCTAATTCATAGATGTTCATGTGCAGACAAAGACAGGCCATGCTCCAGCCAGTGCATTCCGACAAACAGCTCTATGCTTTCACATCCTTGAGCTCGTATTTACTGGGACAATACGATGAAGTTTGCCATATCAAGGAACAGAAAGCAAGCCCAACTGTCCAGGGATGGAGTGACCTATTTGCTTGGAAAAGAAAAAAGAGAAGTCTCACCAAAAAAACCCTCCTAACACTAGACCTCTGCTCTTCATTCAAATGGCATTTTAGGGAAGTGCAATTTTCCTTAGCATAGCACGTATCTTTCAAGTGAAAGTCAACTGTGCTCAAATATTCAGTCCATTACTTCACTGTAAGCTCCAGTTTATTGTTTGAAATGGGATTTATGGTCACTTGTTGCACATTTCTTGTTGACTCATAAACCTTTCCTTACTTGGACAATTATATTATTTGGAAACTTAACCTTAACAAAATAAACGTTGAGCTCTTTCTGCAACATGTCAAAATGTATTTGCACAATGAAAACATTCTTTCCATTGCAGCATTTAAGGCAGAAATAGCTATTATTTCACAAGCTTTAAGAAACATAGATTTCTAGAATCTGAAGGTATGAAAAGTTGTAATGTTGTACCATAAAATTCCTGATGAAATATGCACAGAACAAAAATCTCTCTGTGCAGAACATTCCTCATACCAGTGATCCATACTCAGCCTTCTAACATGTTTATAATATTCAATAATGCCTTATTTTCTGGGGCAAATATCAGATAAAGTGGCTCATTCATGTTAAGATAGACTCATTTTGTAAAATCAAAGTGTGAAGTCAGCCTTTGGAGAGTGAATATATGACTGACTCTAGCCCCTTCAAATTGTGACCATTTTGTCACGATATATTTTTAGATGAGTTACATTTATGACTGATAAATTTATCCCGCAGTTTCTGTTGTAGCTTTCTCTCGTGTGGATGCATTATGCTAGAAACTGCTGCACAGGCAAGTTTGGAACTAATTATAAAACCCCATCAGAGATGCTTTAGTGTCTTAATGTGTTGTGAAAGAAAATAGTACAGAGTGGCTGAGAGTCTCTTCAGTCCCCAGCTTTCCACTCTTTAACCATGCAACAGGGCAATCTTCCTTGAGCGTGCAAAGTAACTTCTAGCAGAGGGAAGGCATTTTAAGATCCTTTCGTCTGCAGGTTTAGAAATATCAGTCTTGCAGGGACATGCCTTAATGTTTCCACATAGTGGAGGCTGGCAAAGTGAAATGCTTCCTGTCATTCTGAAACAACAGAGGAGAAGGAGAGATTGATAACTTGTTACACAACCTTTGAGATGAAGCGATGACCTATTTTAGACTATCTGCTGTGTTAAGCATTGTGGGAGCTCAGCAACTAGCCCCAAGCAGGCATTTGTTCTCACTGCTGCTGATCCATAGACAAATGGGTGTATCCCCAAAGCAAATACTACCTTGTAATCTGCCAGTCACAATGCATGGACAAAATTTAAGCCATTTAATTTGTGTGTATCTTTTATATTTCCAAATACCTCTAATGCAGTTTCATCACTGTCTTGAAAATGATGAAGAGAGCAACAAATTATTAGCCCCGTGTTGGCAAAGGAGCACTGGAAACCTTTGAGTAGCTCCATAGTCTGGGGCAGCAATGGCAACTGAGGAAAAGATGCCCTTTCCCACCAAATTTCTTATTTTTCCCCAAATGACAAAGCAGTTCACAGAGTGTTGGCAGTAGTCAATTTTTTACCATAACAAAAATGTATCTTTTCTCTACGGTAAATTGCAGAGAACAACAGTAATTTACTGTCTCGGTGAAACAATGTGTATGAGTGTGTGTGAATGATGTCATTAGACTTGGTTTTTTTAATGTTTCTGCGTCAGCTGCTGTGGCATTTCTGCATTTTCGTCCTTTAGACAATAAAAAGTTGAAACGATTTTCTCCTTAAAAAACTATTCTAGGCTTACTTTCACGCTCTAATCCTTGTGCATCCTGCCTTGCACCTGGCAATCCACTACCAGCTATTGAGAAACCTCTACGTGATTTACGATGCTAATCTCTGCTTTTACTAATCATGCAAAATTATTCACCCATTTCTGGAAAGGCAAGGCCTCTTCTTTTAAGGGGCTATATGTGAACTCATTGCTGGTATATAACTATCGCAGTCACCATTGTGATCACAATCCAGATAGGGACATTATTAAATCAACTAAAAATAAATCAGCAACTAAGCAGCCACTTAACAGCATCACACTGTTCTGCCTCCCCTGTAATCTGCCCCAGAGACCCCCAGTACTATGTGCTGCCCATATAACAAAAATATGTAGTGATTGGATAAGAGACATGGAACTAAATAAGCTTTAAATAACAAGAAGGATAAAAGGTAATTCCTTTGGGGAGGCAAACTATTGTTGTAGTATATTTATACATAAGTTTCCATTTCATCCAGTGACTGAAGTTATTTCCACTTAAAGTAATTTAAAATCCAGCATAAATGCAAATTGGTTTTACCTGAAATCAAGTGCATGGGGCTTGATCTAAACATTAGTTCCTTTAGGGAAACGAAACATTTTTCTTCAAAGGTATTCCAGGTTCAATCACACACAAACCACTTTGAGGAAGTGAGCAACACTTCTCTCATCTCTCCCCAGCTGCCAGGCAGGTTTTCATCTTTCAACAATAGCCTGGCAGGCTCGTCGGGCTTCCCCCTAACTTGATGAGGAAATCTCCCACTTGGCTTCCCAACACCTTTCACCTACTGCCCTTCTGGAGCATAAATGGAGCCCTTTCCATTCCCAATGGGCAACTGCAACTGATGCCCTGCTTCTCCCATGGCCCCAGTCCCCAGACAGCAGATCCATCAGGACAAACTTCTCCAGGAAACACCAATAAAGAGTCCACCTAGAAACCTCCACCCTCTGCAAGAAGTAGCTGGGTTGTTACCTCCTCTCAACTTCCAGCCCCCATCCTGTCCTCCTCTGACCTCTGTGATAAACACGCGTCTGCTCAAGGAGGGTAAGAAACTTCTGTTTATGTTGGCTTTCAGTACGCTCTACAAAAAGTTGTATGCAATTTTGTTACCTGAGCTACAGCTCCACCCCCCCCCTCCAAAACAAACCATATTGTCTTGTCTTGACAGCCAAATTCTCCAATGTTAAGTCACACTGTTACTTTTCTTTCAGTTGCCAAACAGAGTGAGGCTCAGGACAGCACAAAAGAGAGCATGTTTCAAGATTTGGGGTACATCTTTGTGGTTACCTTTTCTTAAAAAATTGGAGCTATGATCTTTCTGACTGGCCACCTATCCCTTCACCTGATGGGATGTGAGGGCTGTGTCCCCTTTCCAAGCAATAAAGAGAAAGAGGTTATTCTAGAGAGAAAATAATTTCATCCTGAGCCAGACATCTACATCTGCAGAGGTAAATTGCACCCCAGGTTTCTTCAAACTGAATTTATGCTGAAATTTGGATCTAGCAAGCAGTTGTGTATTGCTGCTCTGTACAAGTCTGACTGAGCAGTCTCCTCCCCCATGAAACAAATGAGTGAAATGGAGAGATAAAGCCAATTTATAATGAACAGCACCTTAAATCATAGAATCATGCAGTCACAGTGTCATATGCTCAGAGTCACAGAGTCATAGAATCAGTGTCTGGCCATGCTATGTCCACCTCCCTGGAGATCAGGTGGCATTCTCACTCTTTTCACCCCCATCAATATATGGAAACCTCCAGGTCAGCTCCCAGACCCCCTAGATCTCAGCTCTTCCAACGTCCTCTCTCTGATAACAGCTAGTGATGGACATGACACAGGAGAATGGAGGAGTTCACAGCAGAAAGACAGGCCATATTTACTTCAGCATCAAATCTTTACTAGTTAGAGCTAGCCAGAGGATTTTAGTAGAAGACTTGCTATCTTTTTTAAAACATACATTGACTTGTAAAAATCTAGGCCTTCCTATCAGCCATATAAATGTCAATGCTTTTTAATCTTGCTGAACTCTTGAATTAAATGCTTTCCAGACTCGCTGTCCAACGTCTGTGATGGTATTGGGCTAAATTAATTTCAGGATTTCATAACTGAAAGCTTATTTGTCACACAACTTGTCCTCCTGTGGTACCTTATGGGAATGTAGCTGAGCCTGCTCTCAAGGAATATGGCTGCCCAAGGTGTGGGGAGATGGAGACTGAGAGAAATACAGGAGGAGGTATGAGGAAAGGCATGTGTATGAATGCAACTCTTCCAAATGATCCCCAGTGAAGATGAGTTGTGACTTCAGTCACATTTTTAAAAGATTTTTAAAATTCTGAACTGAATTCTTAAACTCACCATCTCGAGAGACTTTCACATGTCAAAAGTAATGTGAAAAATACCCAGGAATTAGAAAACAGAAAATATTCTTGTGTGGGCTTTGCACATGATAGCAGTAAGCTTTCACTGTGTAGGAAGCCTGAAGTCTTTTTATTATTCTACTATGATGATGACTAAACGTCAAAAAGGTTTGTTACTAGAGGCTGTATTTCAAAGGCTAATTGTGATTATTTTTAACTTCCCAGCTATTTAACATTTCTATCTGTCTGTTCTCAGACCTTTCCTTCTTATACGTAGCAAGTAAGTACAAGAACACTGGGAAGGGAACACCGAGACAAGAGGGAGCTCAAATTGCTATTTTAAACACACAATTATTCTAAGCTGTAGCTATGGAGCCACTATTTCTGAAGATATTATTCTCATCTCACCTGGTAATAATAAACAGAGAGCATTCATGCACAGGGACACTATGTATTGAAAGGATATCTTCATGCTAGATGCAATGGAGAGTACCAAGCCAGGTTTTCCACTGAAGGCAGCAAATTCTTCCAGACTGATGCAATAGTTTTCAGCTCAGAAGAGCCTTGAGAATCTTGGAAGATTTACATGAAGCACATTGCTTCATGCAACTCATCAGAGTGGTCAACATCTAACAAAGGGCTTGAATATTACCTTGCATGGAATAACAACAGCAGGCTGAACACTACTCAAGTCTTTAACGCTTGGGAGGAGCCTTGGCAGCAAAGGCAGCAGTTAGATGGGATGTTTATTGGATGTCTTCCACCAGCTGCACTGAGTGGTGCCTTCAGTCTTAGATTATAAATATTCCCCCTTGTGAAAAGGGGAAGTTGGCTGGATGAACACTGATTCAGCAGGACATATTCATAGCCTCAGAGACTGGTGTGTAAGAAAGCAGGAATGGGAAGCATTGAATTAGGCCTGGGAAGTCCCCTCTCTCCACAGGCACATGAGGAAAGCACTTATCTCTGGAAGCTAGTCAGCATGGCACGTGGGCAACTGGAATATTAATAACTCCTCTACAGCAAGACTTCTGCTGGGGCAGGGTGGCTCGCCCAAACCACAGCCTCTATGGCCGCTTGGTGCAGAAGGACAACTTCTGCATTGCACAGTTCCTTCTGGAAGGGCAAACTGGGCTGCTGGGCTGCATGAAGGTGCAGGAGGCATCTCAAAACCCTCAGGAAGACTGTTTTTCTCACTGCTGGCCAGAGTCAAGAAATCACTCCTAAGCACCTTACCAAAGATCAGTGGGCCTCATGAGCCTTGCTGCTGCACCAGGCTTAGTGACTACCAAAGATGTGACTGACCACTGCATCTGATATGGAGAGCACTAGTGGAGAAGCCTTTTGGTAAGCAGCACAAGAGAGGCCTTCTAGCTCGAGGAAATGGAAAACTAGACAACAAAGATGGACGGGATGTGCAATTGCAGGTTCCCAGCTGTCCTGCAGCATGGCTAGGAAAAGCTGATATGGATCAAGTCGTAAGAGCAACATGGAAATTTCCTTTGCCCTGCAGAAGCCTTCTCAAGAGGAGCAGGTTATGGGAGAGGTGTCAGAGTGGTGGGATAGCTCTGGAGTTTGTCTTGGTTCTGGCTTTGTGCAAGTGGCTCTGACTCACCAGGGCAATTCTGGACCAGGGGGGTTTCCAGAAGGCTTGGGCTGAAATCCCCAGGGATGTTAGTCTAGACAGGGTGCTCTTCCCTTTGACCTCATTGAGGGCCTCAGCTTCCTCTTTGTGCAAGTAACACCAGCTGCCAGGACAGGATATTTTGGGCTACAGAATAGTTATGAAAGAGCAATGTGCTGAGGGTTTGAGGGAAAAAAAAAAAAGAAAAAAAAAAAGAGATGCTCCTGTTTCAAGTATCCTTTCAGAACAGAGTTGTGCCAGGCTGCTCCTTGCTACTCCTCAAGGGAAAGGATGCCTTCCAAAGACTCCCACAGCCTTGAGAATGGCTCTTTTCCTGGCGCTGGGTGAAAGCTTGTAAAATGAGCTCCAATTCCCCCAGGATAACTGGAAGGAAATCCCAGTCATTAAATCTTCCCTCAAGTGACGTAAGAGGGATTGCAAATTAATCCTGCTCCCCATTCATCTCATCCCAACGGAGATCCCGCTAGTAAAAGTCAATCTGCCAATGGCCCCAGGGGAATCTCAGACAGTATCGTAGTGCTCTCCTGCCCTTGCCTGCAACAAACATGCCTGATACTCAGTGTTCGTGTGCTACTTCTTCCAACCTTCAAGAGCTGGTGTGCAGGAAAGGGCATGAGTAAGGTGTGAGCATAGTGGAAGCACCAAAGTCTTCCCATATTCCATGCCATTAAGCGGTGTGACCTTCTTTTTGCTTTCCTAGCATCTGGTCTGTTGCTGCCTCACCTGCCTTTGGTGTCTCCTGACTCTTCAGCAAGAGCCAGCATGATCTGAGGAGAGGTGATTTGTGGCTTGGGGGAAAAGAAGGTATTTTGTGGGCCCTTCTGGCCTGTCCCAGCCCAGCTGGTCCCTTCCACCTGTCTTTGCTCTCTCAGAGGCTTTCTGCTACTACCAAACTAGCGATTTTAGTGAAATGAAGAAACCTGGGTAGCTAGAGGATGAATGCCCCTTGCCCAGCTGTCAGACAGCACCAGGAGCTCTGTGCATGCCGTTGGTGGTATGGGCAGCACCAGCCAGGAACCTGCTCACAGCAGCATCGTGGGGGCACGATGCTGCACCAAGTCAGGCAGATGTAGTTGTTTGTGGCCAGGAGAAAACACACAGACTTTGGCACCAACCCAGAGCAGTAGAATTTTGCTGTACAGTCATATGAAGCCCTTTAATTCCCAAACACTGCTTCTGAACTGCCTCACTGAATAAGCAAAACCAACCTGTGCAACTTCAGGCGTTCCAGTGCACACGTCCCACGCTTTTGTTACAGGCCAAAGGAGAAAAACATAATAGAGGAGGCAGGGACATGCCAGTTTTTCTGCACTGCATGGCTGACATTTGTATTGCAGGGCAATTCCTCATAAATTGGTGAGATAATAAGCAGCAATGGATACTCAGCAAACAATGCCCCCAAGGAAACTGCAAGAAATTTCCAAGTGGTCTCAGCAGGCTGAGGGCAGGACTGAGTGAGGAGGCACCCTGCAGAATGACAAAAGTAGCTCTTCTCTCATCTGGCCACTTCTCTCCTTTTGAACTGTTCAAGTCCAGGAACTCATGGGGGAGCTGAACAGATTTCATTTGCTCTGCGTTATTTCAGCCTTTTTTCAATTCCAGTGTGAGGAGCTGCTGCTGTGCTTACCTCTTGCCATGGTGCCACACATCTCTGTGATTCCTTCTTCCAGGAGCTTGCTGGGACCTGAGCCACATCTCCAAGAGCAGAAGTATCCAGCACTATTGTGTGGCAGAGGTGGAGGGAGAAAGTGGCGGAGCTCCAGCAGATGTGACATAAATTGCCTTTTCACGAGTGGGCACTTGTCTCAGACCAGGAAAAGATATTTACAATTTTTGTCCCTTTTTTCCCCCTGGTTGCTGTTCCATAGATAAGTATTAATGCTGAGATTTTCTCCCAGGCATCTTCAGTATTTGACAAATATTAAATACTCTCTCACCTTCTCAAATCCTTACCTTATCAGCTGAATGAGAATGGAGAACATTAGCCCCAGAGAGGAAAATGGGACACCAAAGCACCCACACACACATCAGGGAAAGATATGCCCAAGGTCACAGGCGGGGCCAGTGTCACTGCATAGCAGACAACCACATTTGTGGCTCTCTGTTCAGACCAGTAGACCAGACAATAACAATCAAAGCCAATACTTCTAAGAGAAAGAGATGAAGTTAGACACTCCCATCTGTGTGAGCTTTGGACAATGACACTACTATTTTTACCTAGTATTCAGAGGCTTTGAGAAATGACAGTTTCTCATGTCATCAGGGAAAGGCTCAGACTTGTCTGGGAGTCTCCGCAGGGATGTAAGTGACTGTTTTGCAGCTTCTAGCCTAAGCTTTTTTCCTGGCTCTTTCTCCCTGCTCTTTGTTTTTTGTTGTTTTTTTTTTTTTTTTTTTTTCTTAAAGGGGTCTATGCAGTGTTTTCTGACTCAGCTTTTTGTCACCCTCCAGTACTATATAGGCTGAGGCTCCACCAGGTTGCACAGTCAGCAGAGATAGAGGGGGGGTTGCCAGGTCTGTGGGTCACCTCCCAGAGGACAGCAGCAGCTCCAGGTCTCAGCCTGGGGAGGCTTGTTTGCTCAAAAACTCTGGCAGAAGCGTTCCTGCTCCAGCACTCCCTTGCTCAGGGGATCAGCCCTCTAAGATACCTCAGTCCTGAGCTCAGCTTTCAGAGGATCCCAGGAAGGCGAGGAGCAGCCCAGCGCCGAAGCCCAGCTTGCGTACGAGTGCTCAGCCTTCATTCCCAAAGGGCAGTGACGAGGCGTGGAGCAGTCCCCGAGTGCCTTCAGTAGCTGTGTCCCCTCCTGCCACTGCCTCCTCTTCCACACATCTGTCCCCTGCGGCCACACACCAGCCTCACTGACGGATTTTACTTGAAAGCTCTGGCAGGCTGTGCCGCTAATGGCAGAGCCCTGAGCCGGATCCCTCTGTCTCCCTGGAGTCCCTGCGCAGACGTAGCTGCGCGTCACCGCCTGCTCTAATTTTAACCGTGTTTGATGGAAGAGACGAACTGAGCAGCAGGGAGGCAGCTATTTTGGTTTTCTCTGTGGCTGTGGGTTATATAAAGCATTCCGCCATGACCTGCATCGCTCGGGAGCTGCTTTGCTTTCCTCAGCTCCGCCATAGGAACCAGTGTCTCGTCTGCTCACTCCCGGCAGCCAGGAGCTGCACGCGCATGGCGGCTGCGTGAGACACAAATGCCAAACGTGCGTGTGCACTGAGAGAGCGTGGCAGCCACATTCAAGGGCAACCAGCTACAGGGGGAGACGGAGTCTCCTCCTTGCCAGGCAGTGTGACATGCACTTAGGGGTTTCACCTGCTCCAGTGCCTGCACATCATTCATGCTCCTTGCCAGCATAGGCCCCTGCAAGCTGCCCGGGGTGAGCAAGCATAGGCCTGTGGTGCTGAGCACTGCTGCTCTCATCTCACCCAGGCTGAGGGAGTGGCTCCATTAGGTGGCAGCAGCCACAGCCACAGCCGTGGCAGCAGCAGCAGCAGCACCAGCAGCAGCAGCAGCAGAAGCAGAAGCAACAGGAGCAGGAAAGCTGCTTTCTTGGTAGGACCTCTGTGGGTGCACAAAAGGCCAGTGGGACCACAGATGAGCTTGGCAGGCCCAGCCCAGCAGCTGGGCTGGGAGCCAAGCAGCACGCTGGAAGACCACATGGTGTGATGTCAGGGGCTCCTGCCCTTGCTGCCTGTGCTTCCTGGCAGGCTGGGGTACAGTGATCTGACACCAGCCAAGCCCCTGTGAGATCCCAGGGGATGCTCCCCAGGCTGACATCCTGCACGTAAGGCACAATGTGGTGAGTGGACGGCAGCAACTCTGTCTCGTGCTAGCTCACCACAGTGCCAAGACTCCACGCGCTTGCTATTTCCCAACTGTTAGGAGCAAGGGCATTATGCGGGGCTCCTGCCCACAGGGACTGTGGTTTGTCACGCCTGTCCCTCTCTGGCAGCAATTCCATCAGCAGTGCTATGGTGCCTGGTCCCAGGCTGGTGAGGCAGGTCAGCAAGCCATGGGCTTGCTGGTTTGGGAATTTTTGGCAGGAAGCAGTGTGACTGGGACTCCTTCCTCTGTCTGGCACGGGCAGGGTTTGCCAACATCTGAGCTAAGCACTGGAGCCCAGTGCCTGCAGGGAGTTTTGGGGAATGCCTCTTCCTCTTGTTTCTCGTGCAAGCAGGCAAATTCAATAGCGCAACATGGATTGGGAAGCTAAAGTAATTAGGACATGTCATGGTGCCGATTGGCACCTCTCTGCTCCTCCACTCTCTGAGTACAGCCCACCCTGTGCCTGGCTCCGCTGTTGACTCACACACAGCAAAGCCGCCTTCTCCCTGATGGCCAGGGGTCAGGCCAGGACCCAGCCCGCTCCCTGGCTCTGCCTGCTCCCACGCAGCACCCGCGAGGCGCACCCACTTCCTAAAGAGTCACCTCCTGGGAACCCCGCCGAGCCTCTGCAGCAGCAGCAGCATCCCACATCCCCCCTGTGGGCATGTGCCTGCCTGACAGCCCGTGCCCGCTGCCCAGCCGCTCCCAACGAGGCACTGCTGGATGTGGGATAACCCACAGGGCAAGGGGGTTGTGGGACATCTACAACCACCACCCACTCACCCACCCAAGGAGTTGCTGGCTGGTGTGGCCGAGCTGCCTCCTTGGGGGGTCTTCCTCTCAGGACCCATATAAATCTTCCTCACGCATTCCCCGTGCCCCCTCCAGCATGCCACCACATCCTCTTTGCCAGCATGTTCCCTGAGACAGGCCACTGGGAACATCGGGCACAGAAGGCAGGCTGGAGGAGGAGGGACAGGGTGTGTGTGCAGGAGCGTGCATGTGCGCACGTCAGGGAGAAGGAAGCAGGGCTGTGAGTGCTGGAGGCGTTGTGAGCGCCAGGCACAGGCTGACAGGCAGGGGTTGACGCTTCTGTAGGAAATTAAACTGTTTCTCACCAGTCACGATCACAGCGAGTGATCCTGCCTGCCAAGGAGGGAAAGGACAACCAACGCTGAGAGGATGAATGCAGCCCAGCCTGGGACACGTGGGAGCATCCCGAAGGTGGACTGAGTGTGTGTAGAGGCAGAGGATTTGTGTGGAGAGCACAGCAGCTCTCCTATAGTAAGCCCCTGTAGTGCTGGCCAGGCAGCACACATTTGGGCTGAGGAACCAGGAGAGGAGTGATGCTGTTATGCAGTGCCCTGTAACACTGCTGTGGATGTACCTCACTGTGAATGCTGCCCGAGGGCAGAGGCCACTGAAACTGCCAAAACTGGCACCACAGCAACCAAGAAATAGACAAAGAAACTACGGTGCTTCAGGGACTGAAAACACTATGGACTGGGAATAAACTGGAATGGGAGAGCAGCCAACTGCCCTGCAGGGAAACACAAATGCATTCAAATACTGTGTAAAAGGACAGGTGACCTCCCAAGCTCTCCTGCTAGAGCTCAGCTCCAGCACTCATTAAAGCCTGTCCTACTGAGGCAATTCAGCAATGACTTGTCCTAGGTTTGGACTCACCAAGTCTCTGCAGATAGCTGGAATACAATTAGCTCAGGGCCATCTGTGTGGCCACGGTTACACCTTTTTGGTGCCAGGGCAGTTCAAAACGGTCTGAGCAATCCCAGCTTCTCTGCACTCACCTCCTGTCTGTCATGCCAGCGCAATGCTATACGCAACTGCTTGGCAGAACAGATCTGGGAGTGGATCTGGCAGAGAAGCTATCATCTTTTGTTTTCCAGGAGTTAGTTGTCTGCCAGCATAGCTCACCACAAGGCACAGTGCACCCCAGCTCAGCTCGGGAGGTGTTGGCTTTTCCTCCCAGATCTGTATCAGCTGATAACAGAGGGAGCTGGGCAGCTGCTGGCACTGTGCTCCACATCAGGTGGGTGCAGGCAAGCACCCGGTCACCCAGCTTGCAGCTCTGCTGCAGTCTGAGGCAAGCTGCCCTTGGATGGCTGTGCCCACTCTGCCCGGCGCGGGACCCAGCCTTCTCCCTGCACCAGTTGCTGATTCCTGACTTTGCTCCCAGCCATTTCACCTTGCTAAACTGTCAGAGGACTGACTGACAAAAGGCAGCAAAGGGTTTTCTGCTGTTGTAGCAAAGAGGGTGGCGCCAGGGATGAAAGCTGGACCTGGCAAGGAAAGTGACTGGGTTACCCAGTTGGGAGGGGATCCTGGCAGCAGCAAGTAGCCCAAGCTGACCTCCAACCTGCTGAAATAAAGTGCTCCAACTCCAGCCAGGTCAGCTCTCTGAACTGGCTTGCCACACAGCTGTATGCTCCTATGGACAGCACAAGAGAAAGAAACATGTGGCTCAGGCAGGGAGGAATCAGGAGTGACACAGGGCTATGTGGCAAGCCTCCCTGAAATCTCCATCCCCCTGCTCTTGCCTCATGTCATTGCTCACCTGCGCCCATGAGCCATGGAGTAGGACGGGTTTGGGAAGAAACAGTCAAGGCAGGGCTGGGAGGAGGTGACTTGACCTGCTGCCACACGCTGAACTCTGTCCTCTGCCCTGCTGCTCCCTCACTGTCCTCTACTCCACTACTCCTTCCCTGTGGGTGAGGTCCTGTGGCAAACAGGGGGGCACCCTAGCCCCAGGGTGGGTCACAGAACTGGAAGGACAGGGCCACAAGGCTGTCCGGTTGACTGAGGTAAGGTGGGAGCAGGACACTGGCCTCTGTGGCTCCAGGCAGCCCTGGGGACTGTGAGCAGCCATGCTGGCAGCCCTGCTGCCTGCACCCTGGGTTGAGGCTGGAGGGCAGACAGCCTGTCTCGGGAAAAGAAGAGCAGCAGGAATAACTAGTGGTGTTTTTCCTTTCTCTCTTCAGCGTGAAAGGTGGAGGAGAAACCACCCCCTTTACCACAGGCACCAGTTGCCTGGACAAGGTGTCTCTCAGATGGAAACGGAGCATCCTCCAAGCGTAGGACGCTATAGCAGTAGCAAGCGCTGCCTGGGGCAGAGGCTGTGGGCCACCTCTCCCGCCGGCCTCAGTCGGCCTGGCACGTGACTTTGGACACGTTCAGCATGGCAGCTGGCCAGACCCAGGCATGATCCTTGCCTTTGGCCACCTACCCACAGTTTTCCACGCGGCCGGCAGTCCCTAGGTAGGTGACTGGGCACGCGGGGAGCTGCTGTGACCACGCAGAAGGCCTTTTCTCACGCCTGGTGATTACTGTGGCAAACACCGGCACTTGAGGCTTGCCCTTGAGAAGAAAACGCTAATTTCAGCCGCGCCCTTTCCTGCCCCGCGGCTGCGGCGTGAGGGTATCCTCAACGAATGCCGTGTTCACCGACGAGGGGTGTGGGACAGGAACCAGCCCTCGTAAAATCTCCCGGACTGAACCTGCTGGCCTCAGCCTGCCAAACCAAACAGAGCTGATGTAAAGCAAACAGCAATGACAACAGCCTGGCTGCTGGCGAGGGTTGGGCAAGCAGCTGGTTTCCAAGTTTGCTGGCCTCAGCAGATGGCGGCGGCAGGAACAGGCACTGGGAGTTCCCATCCCGCAGGCGCCCGATGCGGCAGCCAAGGCCGGGACAGCCCGGAGGTTCCCTCTGCTCCCGTCTGCCAGCGGTGCTTGTGCAACCCCTGATGCGGAGATGGTGTTTGAGGTTTCGTGGGAGCTCCCTGGCTGGTGTCACCCGCCCACCTGGCCTGGGCACGGTGCGGGAAATGCCAGTGTGTGGGTGTCCCCACCAGCCATCTCTCCTCCACGGGTGTTTCACCAAGGAGGGCTTTGGCCACTGTGCCTTGTAGGAGAGGAAGCTGATGTCAGAGGGAAAGACAGCCGAAGCACACCCAACAACAAGCAGCAGGGGAGGTGGCAAAGTGCCAGGAGTGGAGCTTTCCAGAGCAGCCCATGCCTCCCCAGCACAGGAAGGAGTGTTTGGTCTGTCTGGCCTCCGCTGGGCACCACTGGCACGCACTGGCAGAGGGCAAAGTCTGGCCCGGCAGTTTTGGCAGAGCAGGCTTTGCAGAGGGTGCTGCCGGGAGGTGACGGTCGCAGCTGCTCCTCAAGAGAGAGACCAGAAAATGCTGTAACATCCGTGGTTCACTTTTTTAGTTTCTTTCATTTTTTGTTTGAGACCACATTTCTGAGGTTTGCCTGGATGCCTGCTTCACATGCCCCACTCGGCACCCCAGGTGATGAGCAAGCGTAGCAGACTGGCAGCGGACACATCTGCAGCTGGGCAAGAGCCCACGCCTGCTCCTGTCAGAGCGGCGCCTGCTGCACGGCTTTCTGCGGCCATCCATCCATCCCTGCATCCCTCCATCCATCCCTGCATCCCTCCATCCATCCCCGGCCTCAGGCTCTTCCTCCAGCTGTTGCCACCGGGCCAGTGCAGCGGGCAGAGCGGCTGATCTGGGTTAAAACGCGGCGCGCCCGTTCAGCGGGCTTATTTCAAACCCTGGGCCCGTTTCCCTCCTCAAAGCGACCAGAGCGCGGCCCGCGGTGCCCAGCAGCCATCGGCCGCCTGGGAAGCAATCCCCGCGAGCCCTGGGCCGGGAGCGCTGCCCTCCGCCCGCGGCGGCTCCCACACGGCCGGGCGCGCAGGCTGAGCCCCCCCGGGCCGCGCGGGCGGGACGCCGAGGA
>WBNH01007199.1:0-25373 GCA_013401255.1 Urocolius indicus | reverse complement strand
CGCACCCCGCGCCCGAACGGCCGAGCTGTGTCGCGGGCCTGGCGGGTCTGCCGGCCGCAGGGAGCGCCCCAAACCCGCGGTGGCCCGTGCGGGTGGGCCGGGGGCTCGCGGTCGGCCCCGCCGCTGCGCAGGAGCGGGACGGCGTGCGCCTGGCGAGGCCAAGCGCTGCCCCTTCAGTGCCCTGGCGCTTGGTCTCAGCTGCACGAGCCCGAGCGCACCGCTCCATCCTCCGCTGCCGCACCGGGGACAAGCTGCGCCGCTCTCTCCAGGCCGCCTCCAGCCTGCAGGACATGCAGGGTTTGCCGGGAGGAGGCAGGGGGCAATCCCAGCTTACAGGAACTGGAGGTGGGCAGCTCTCCGGGAGGGCTGACTGAAGGTGCTTTGTGGGTGAGCACAGGGCACCTTTTCTCTGCACTGATGCCTGCCCACACCCAGTGCCTGCCCACACCCACGCTGGCGTGGCCCTGGGGTAGTGCGTGTTGGTTTTGCAGCCTGTTCAGGTCCACTAAGGTCCTAAAGCAAGCAGAGAGCACACAAACTCCCCACTGGTTTGGCAGCCGTGCCCCAGGCAGACAGGCTCCCAGGAGGGGGATACAGAGAAGCACAGGCCCTCTGTGTGCAACTTCTGTGGGTTGGTAGCAGCGAGTGACAGAGACTGTCGTCCAAGCCCTGTCCGCTGTGGAGCAGAGGATGCCAGGCAATCAGCAAATCTCATGCTACTCCTGGGTCTCTCTGCGAAAGCACATACTCAGCTCTCGTTATAGTTGCGCATTTAGGGATGAGTTAACATAAAAGATGTTTTCCCTTCCCAGCAGTTCCCCCCCAGCCAAACCAAACTGCTTGTCAGATCTGGATCTTTGGGGAGGATCAAAGCCTCGGGGCTGGGCTGGCAGCGCTTCACGCTGGTTACGTGTATGTATATTCACAGCACTGTTAACCCCAGACCATTTAATGATACTGAATTTCGTATTTATTACGTTTCTTAAATACCATCTAAGGAACCTCAGTTTACTGGGGTATTCCCAAAGTTTGATCCTAGGGCAGAGAAGGCCAACTTTCCACACAGCCATGCCTCATCGTTTGTTCTCTTGCTATGTTACTGGGATGTATATTCCTGCAGTGGCAGTGTCTTTCCACAAAGCTGCTGGCTTCTGTAGCTCTGCCTTGCATGCAGCCCTGACTGTCCAGACCGAGGTTCAGCTTGGACAGAGCAGGGAGCAAACTCCCCGCTTTCAAATCTCACCATTTCCTTTCGGCAGCAGCAACTAACTGTGACTGCCCCCGGGCCAGGGCGGGCTCAGTCTCTGTGAGCCCCAGCTTTGACAGCCCCATTGCTTTGACAGTCCAGGACTCAAAAAAACCAAGAGGCTTTGCTTGTGTTAATGGCTGTCCTCCAAGGCAGCCTGGTGTGCTGGGCTCTGACAGGGAATGGCACAGGAGGAAGGTGATCTGGAGACTGCCTCCAGGCAAGCAGGGCTGTTTCTCCAGGCAGTGGCAAAGCTGTCCAACTCCTTCCCAGACTGTTTTCAGCTTCTTGATCCTTTGTTTGTCCTGAGTCCCCTCCAGTCACAGACAATTAAAGGGTTTCTTTCTGTCCTGAGCTAAATAGTCTTCAACATCCTGTCCCTTCCCTTCACTTCGGCTGCTTTGTTCTCCACCCGCAACAAAATTTCTGTAGCTAAGCACCGTGGCCTTTTCCTCCTTCATCACAGCACTTCCTCCTTTGCTACCTTTGGCCCGTTTCCTTCAAGAGCCACTGAACTTGGAGGAGCAGGACCCTTTTACCCTTTAATCAGCCCCCAGCCCATGGCTTAGGCATAGGCATTGCTGTGGCTGTCCAGTTCCACAGGGAAAAGGCAGCTTGTGCAACAGGACAGGCTGGCTGCCACCTCCAAAATGCTCTTGGACGCAAAGAGAAGCCAAGCTTTCTCTCAGCTGTGTGGGGGTTTGTTGCAGGCTCTTTGTGGGGTTCCACTGAGGAAAATGCAGCTGTGTTTGCCTCATTTGGATCTTGTTTGGTGATCAGGAAAGACCTGCCCGTCTGTCACTGGGTTTGAACAGGCTACCTCTCCCCAAGTGTGAACTTATTGCCTTTCATTCCTGGGATTTAGCTTCTAAATCCCAGGCGGCTCCAGAAATGTGCAGGTCATTTTGTTTTGGGGTTTTTTATCTCCTTCTTGCTGCTTGGTGCCCTAGGACTATAACCGTGAGCACCCACAATGCCCTGGGATGGGCCTGGGGTGCTGGAGCCAGCAGGGAGATAAGAGGCCAGCTTGGCTGTGGTGCTCCGGCTCCGTCGCGGCGGCAGCAGCAGGAGCTGTGGCTGGAGAACTTTGTGCCCAGATTGCTCTGGGTTATGAACCCTCTCTTGTGGGGCGATGGCTGCCAGCCTGGCCCTGGGGCAATGGTCAAAGCTGCCTTTTGGGCTTGTCAGCTGTGAGCGGCACACGGTTTTGTCAGCGTGTGGACCGAGGTCCAGCCATGCCTGGCCAGCCAGAATCCACCATGGTAAAGGCAAAAGCAGCAGACAGAGTGGTGAGGACGGGTGGGAGGGCTCGACGGTGTCATCTGTGGTAATTGGTGGCCCACAGCATGTGGCTGCACAACCACGAGATGCCGGGATGTCTCTACTCGCAGTGTTTATTCTTTAGGGTGTCCCTGTCACACGCCCAGCTGCTGTGATTATTAATTACTATTTATACTTTGCTTTGGGTACGTGCTGCATTTTCAAGACCAGCAGAGGTGGGAATTCTGCCCTCCTGGAGGCTCCCAGGCTAGGTGGGAGGTCAATAGCTGCCGTGTGTCTTGGGGGGAGCTCAGGCTCCCCTGGATATAACATGCTGAGGTCCTTTCCTCGCCTCCTGCTACCCAACCACATCAAGAGGGAGGGCAGGCCACAACCACTCATTTAGCATCCTCTATTCTGCATTTCCAGCCTGTTTGCTCTAGAGCCCTGAAGCCCCTACTACTAGGGTATGTGAGCCTCCCCAGGGCCAAGCAGGATGTGCAGGGGGAATTGCACTAATGTCCCGTGAGACTTCCCACAAAGGCTGTACCACAACATGTGTCCAGGCTACTGTGTGGATCTTCTGACAGTATGGGCAGGGCTCCTGGACAGGCAGCAGTGGCTTCTCAGTGCAGAGGGGTATTTTACAGCAAGGAGTGATTTTTTTGGTGCCCACAGCAGTGTTGCCTGCATGCCAGCCCTGCTCTGATGTCCTTCCCACCCATCCCAGAAGCCCCTGGTCAGCTGGAGGCAGATGTCCATCACAGTATATGCCTGGAGAGGGAATGTGGAACCACATTGCGGTTGGTGTAGCTGACAGAGAGTGGGTTGGGGCTGTCATGAGGCTGCCAAAGGGCCACGCTGCTGGCGTGAACTTTCTTCCAGTGAGCAGCTAAATGTAGGCACAGCCATCTCCTGACCCTGAAATGGGTTTTTACTGTGCCAGTTGCACTGGCCCAGGCATCTCAGGCACTTCTCTGCTGTGGTTTTCCAAGCCCAGGCTCAGTCACAAGCTCAGCTAAAGGAGGAGTGTGTGAAAGCAGAGCCAAGTTCCCATGGTGCGCCCTGGGGCCAGCAAGTTCGCTGCTCCCTACCCCTGGGCTGGGAAGAATCTCAGTCCCTACAGTGGTGCATTGGTCCCAGCCGAGCACCACTGGAACCCAGCAAAACCTCACTGCCCTTGGTTGTACAGGTCTAATAAAGTTGTAGTCTTCAGTGGATTCGTGATCTGTTCCTCAGATTGCACTGTTTTGGAAGGACCCTCTGCCTGTTGCCAGCTGGCAAGGGGAGGCAAAGAACCTTCATCAGGCCCTGTCAGCACACTGGTGAGGGCAACCCCATCACCCAGGCAGGAGAGTTCACGCTTTGACTCTGTTTTGTCCCTGCGGTACCACTTACTTCCTCTTTTTTTCTCACACACGCTGCGGTAAAACCGTGTGCACCCTGTGTTTGGAGCAAACAACAAACCCACGTCATGTGTTTTCGCTTTCTCTGTTTCCTTGCCTCCACGTGTTAGAAATGTGTGGCGTCTGTCCACTTTCCATCTGGTACAAACACAGCACGTTTGGTCGCCAGTGGAGATGGCAATAGATGGTTCGCATGGGCACCACAAAAATATTTTGTTCTTTAGGGAAGCACATCCCCCTCCCTGATTTCCACACATTTCTTTCTGGTGTGCAGTTTGGCTAAAGGAACCCTGGGGCAGTTTGTGGACAGTGGTAGGGCTAAGCAGGGATTTTCCGAAATGTGCCTGGCAAATATCTGGGACTTGACACTGTGTTGGAGACTCTTGCCTGTGCTAGGCACCAGTGTGTCAGCCTACACCTTGCTGGGGACATGGCCACAGAGGTCTGGCCCACCACTCGGTCACTGACAGGGATAGCAGGGTCATGGGTTTGCTGGCATGTCCCTCCTCTTATCTATACTGAGGAGAGACCTCCTCACCTAGGGCTGCTGAAGAGACCACACTTAGCCCACTGCTGTGGCAGTTAGCACGGGGCAGATGTCAGCAAAAGTGAGGAGGTTCACCCTCCCCCTCCTCCATCAGGCTGATACCTGCCTCGAGAGGCACTTTCCCAGGGAGCGGTGCAGGCCCTGAGCTTCAGCAGTCCTTGGCTATCCCCTCTGCTCTGACGGGCAGCTCAGAAATAGCAGCTGGCCCAGTTCTCCCGCCCCCGTGGCCCAGATCTCTAAGAACGGAGGTTGCTCGCACAGCAACAGCAACAGCACAGCAGCAACATCAGGAGCTGCATTTAGCCCATGAGCTCAAACAGCGGGAGAAGCTGCCAGCAGGATCCCAGCCTGGCTGGGTGACGCTCCCGCTTGGAGACTGCGCTGCAGGCTCTGTTTGTTGCTGTAAACACGCTCACTGCTGCAGCTTCCCTGTTACTATCTATAGCCGCGATCTCTTGGCTCCCGTGCAAGGCGAGTCTGCGGTCTGGCTCCCAGCTTAGCCTGACCTGAGCCAGGGCTGCCTGACATCCCCATCGTGGGTGGGTGTCTCTGGGCTCCACTGCAACAAGGATCAAAACAAAGCCCTAACTAGAGGAAAGGACGTGCCTCACCCCTCACCGGCGGTTTCCTGGTGGTCCCCTGCCCGTGCCTTTGGCTGTGCCTTTGGCTGGTGTCCCAGCGGCGCTAAGTGCTGTTCTCGAGTTCTCCCGACCTTTCCGAGGGGCTGTGGCCCCCTAGGCTTCCCGGGCATGTCTTCCTACCCCCGCTCACAACTATTATTCTGCATGTATTAATAACAAGGATGTATATATTAGTAACGAATAACAAATAGTGCCACATGAACGAAACACGTTCCTGACTGCAGGGAGGGGGCAGGTCCGGCTTTCCGCACGTAGAGCCGTCGTGTCCCAGTGCCCGGCTCCGGGCAGATCTCGCTCTGGGGGTTTTACTGGCAGTGCCAAGCGCACTCTTGCCCACCCGGCCGGCCAGCTGCGGGGCTGCCTCCCTCCGAGCACCCCGGGCCCCGCCGAGCCGCCCCCGCCCCCACTTCCCTGGAGGGGGTCCCCTGGGGCAGCACGGCACCCGCGGGGGCAATGCTGGTGCGGGGGACTTCGCCGGGGTGTCGCCGCGCGTGTGGGGGAGGGGGTGGGGGCCGCTGCGCCGCGTCCCGTCCCGTCCCGTCCCGTCCCGCCCTGTCCCGCGCGCCGCCCGCCGCACTTGGCTGCAGCCTGGAGCGCTTCCCGTCAGTCACGCCCCCTCGCACAGGATGTATCCCATATTAGGATATCTGCGTCAGTGGGTTCCCGAGCTCGGCCGTACCACTNCCCGGGGGCGGCGCGGGGCGGGCGCGAAGCAGACGGCACCCCCGCGGGCTCGGGTGGCGCGGCCCCGGTGACGTCGGCGGGAGGGTATAAAACGGAGGCGCGGCGCGGTACTCCAGCGGCAGAGGCAGCCTCAGCGGCGAGAGACGCGCGGCGCGGACCGGACACGGGGACGCACGCAGCCTGCCCCCCTCCTCGCCTCTTCCCCAAGGGCGCTCCGCCGCCACCGCATCGCCCCTATCACCCCGAGCCGCCGGCTTTTGCGCACCGAGCCGACATGATGTACCAGGGTTTCGCCGGAGAGTACGAGGCACCTTCCTCCCGCTGCAGCAGCGCTTCCCCGGCCGGGGACAGCCTCACCTACTACCCCTCCCCGGCGGACTCCTTCTCCAGCATGGGCTCGCCCGTCAACCCGCAGGTGAGGCGCCGGGAACGCCGGCTGCGCCCCCGCCACGAGGCGGGAGCACTCCAGGGACGGGACGGGGCTGCGGGACGGGACAGCCCGGGCGGCGCGGAGCCCGGCGGTGCCCGCAGAGCAGGGCAAGGCGCGGCGGGCTGTCCCGCGGCTGGGGCTGGGCACGGGGAGCGGCCCCAGTGCCGCGGCGGGGCGGGCGGGGGCAGCCGTGGCCGGGGCCGCGCTCTGCGGCGGGTGTGTAAAGCGGCTTCATTGATAAAACGCGAGTTCATTGAGGAGACTCCGGAGCAGCGTCTGCGTCAGCGCGGACGTCAGAGATATTTATAACAGGCCGCTCTCGTGTGGAGCCGGCGCTGGCAGCGCGGCGCCGTGGCCGGCGCGGCCCCGGGGGCGGCGGGGAGCGATCCGGGCGCCCCGCTGACGGCAGCCCCCCCTTTCCGTGTCCCGCAGGACTTCTGCACCGACCTGGCCGTCTCCAGCGCCAGCTTCGTGCCCACCGTGACGGCCATCTCCACCAGCCCCAACCTGCAGTGGCTGGTGCAGCCCACCCTCATCTCTTCGGTGGCCCCCTCCCAGAGCCGTGGGCACCCGTACGGCGTGTCGGCGCCCGCCCCCGCCGCCTACTCCCGCCCCGCAGCGCTGAAGACGCCGGGCGGCCGCGGGCAGAGCATCGGTCGCAGGGGCAAAGTCGAGCAGGTGAGCGGGGGACTGGGGTTATTTGACGGGTACGGGGAGAAGGGCGGGGGGTAAATGTGGGGCAGGGGGCGGGCTCGGCCGGGTACTCTCCGCGGCCAAGGTAGGGGCACCGGGCTGGCGGTGGCACTGAACGGCCTCTCTCTGCCCGCAGCTGTCCCCGGAGGAGGAGGAAAAGAGAAGGATCCGCCGGGAAAGGAACAAGATGGCAGCGGCCAAGTGCCGCAACCGGCGGCGGGAGCTCACCGACACTCTGCAGGCGGTAAGCGCTGCCCAGGGGAAGGGGGGGTTGCCCGGGGCCGCGGAGGTGGCAAGAAGGGGGAGGGACCCACTCTAGCCGGGGGTGATGCCGGCTCTGGCTGACAGCCCTGCCCTGCTCTCTCCACAGGAGACTGACCAGCTGGAGGAGGAGAAGTCTGCGCTGCAGGCAGAGATCGCTAACCTGCTGAAGGAGAAGGAGAAGCTGGAGTTCATCCTGGCGGCTCACCGTCCTGCCTGCAAGATGCCCGAGGAGTTGCGCTTCTCAGAGGAGCTGGCGGCTGCCACGGCGCTGGACCTGGGCACCCCCAGCCCCGTCATGACCGAGGAGGCTGCTTTCACCCTGCCGCTGATGCCTGAGGCACCGCCGGCCGTGCCGCCCAAGGAGAGCGGCGGCGGCGGGCTGGAGCTCAAGGCTGAGCCCTTTGACGAGCTGCTCTTCTCCACGGGGCCACGAGAGGCGTCCCGATCCGTGCCCGACATGGACCTGCCTGGGGCTACCTCCTTCTACGCCTCGGACTGGGAGTCGCTGGGAGCCGGGACCAGCGGTGAGCTGGAGCCCCTCTGCACCCCCGTGGTGACCTGCACCCCCTGCCCCAGCACCTACACCTCCACCTTCGTCTTCACCTACCCCGAGGCGGACGCCTTCCCCAGCTGCGCTGCCGCGCACCGGAAGGGCAGCAGCAGCAACGAGCCTTCGTCCGACTCCCTCAGCTCCCCCACCCTCCTGGCCTTGTGAGGAGCTTCAGCATTGACTGACCTGCCGGGCCCCTTCCCCTGCCCGTTCACCCCCACGGACTCGCTGCTGCGCCCCATGGGGCTCCCCGGGCCTGGGGAGAGCCCTGCCACCGCTGCCACCCCCCTGTCTGGCCTGGGGCCTGGCAGAGTGCCCCGTACCGAGGCCTCGTACCTCTTCCAGAGATGTAGCAAATCGCATGGAGTTTGTCTCGTCCCCAATGGCCCATCCATGAGAGCTGGTAGTCTGTAGCATGTCCCACATGGCTGGGTAGGTGACTCCCTCCCCTCCTTAGTATCACTAGCATTAACTAATTAATCTCTTGGTTTTAACTGATTGGAATTTAACCTGGTGCTGGGTATCTCCAACTCGTATCTAGTGCAGCTGATTAACAATAACTACTGTGTTTCTGGCAATATTGTGTTCTGATGACTTATCAGTGACCCATCTTACGTGGGGGAAAAGAGACTCTATTTTATTTTCTAGTAGTTAGATCAATAGCTATATCCATGTACTGTAGTTCTACATCGATGTTCATTGTAACTTTACTGATCATGCATTGTTGAGGTGGTCTGAATGTTCTGACATAAGTTTTCCATGAAAACGTTTTTATTGTGTTTTTAATTTATTTATTAAGATGGATTCTCAGATATTTATATTTTTATTTTATTTTTTTCTACCTTGAGGTCTTTTTTGACATGTGGAAAGTGACTTTGGATGAAACTTAAGCATTGTTTGCTTATTATTGTTCAGAGACATTGTCAATAAAAGCATTTAAGTTGACTGCTGGTGCTGTCCTTGTGTCACCTTTTGCATTTCTCCCTGTGACCCTGAAGGGGGTTCCCAAGCCTCTAATTTAGACTGAGCTTTACAAACTACAGCCTGTTCCTGGCTGTCTGAGGTATGGGGTTTGTGGGGTGGGAATACCGTCGAGGCCAGACTTGTCCTTGCCCTGGTGATAGTTTGGGCTGGCTGGCTAGGCCCTTCCTACCCAATCCGGAGGCCTTACCCATCCCAACTCTGTCTGAGTCTGGCTCCCTCCTGCTCCTGTCACTTGCTGTGGCCTTGCCCACCCCATCTTTTGTGTGTGCCCAACAGCCCCCTTTACCCTGCCCGGGGAAGGGTGGGCACACACTCCAGCTCTGGGTGCCCTGCACTTGGTCTGGCATCTCTTGCAGTAGCTGTGGTGTAGCCTCTTTATGCTGTAAGGTGAAGGAAAAAGCTCATCCACATCCTTCTTGTTTTGGGCTGAGTGGTGTAAGGCAAAATGCTGACCCTTCCCTTGTCCCTCAGTTTCTGTTAAAGCAAGTCCTGTCCTTGAAAGAATGAGTTATGGCAAAGAGCCTGTGCTTTCTGGGAATGTGCTCCCTCCCTGGGGTCTGTGTAATATTGCCTTTCCTGCCAGAGTCAGTTTAGAGAGACTGCTACTCTGTCAATCCTGCTGCTTGTGCAGTGAAAGACATACCCCACTGCCAGGACAGCTGAGGCCAGTTGCCCCTGTGTGCAGACCATTATTCTGCTCCTCCCTCTCTCTGCTCACAAACACACACACATGAGTCCCATGAGTAGTGACGCTTCCCAGTGGCCTCTGGCACTGTCACTCCAGCTCTTGAGAACCTCTTTCTCAAGGTGGAGGCAAAGATGCCACCTGCACGGGTGCATGAGCCTGGCTGAAGGCCGCTGTGACCTCTCAGGAAATCTCTGCAAGCTGGCATTTGGGACAAAGTTTGTGTAACTCCATGTTTCCTGGTCGCTGCAGTAGGCTCTCCTTTGTTGACCCCTTCCCTAATCAGAACACGCACAGGATGTATCTCACTGTGTGTATTGCAGCTTCACAGCTTGCTCAACAAGGCCTGCCCTCTGCAAAAGCAAATATTACACGTTCGGCTTCCCGTCTTTCAACATTGAGCTGGAGGCAGCGCTGACAACTGACAAAGAATGACCCCAGTTGCTGCTGAGATACCACCCACTGAGAAGCAGCTACTTTCACATCACCGCTCGAGTTTACAAGGGCAACACCCAGGCGTGGCAAACACACAGTGGCACTGACCCCTGAAGCAGTCGCGTAGGTGTAGTTGCAAGAGAGTGAGACATGACAAGTTTACTGAAGTCAGTAAAACCTTCTGCTGAAAGACCATCGGGTTCAGAGCTGGAGAATTCAGAGATCTAAGAAAGCCCACGCATGCTGTTGAAATCACCAGACGTTCAGCAGAGAAGCAGAAAGGCGCCAGTATCTGTAGGGTCCCAAAACATCACAGTCCTCTCAAAGCAGGTGGGGTGATCCTGGCCATCATCTCTCATGATCACTGGACAGGTTAAGGCAAGATCTAGTGCTGAATTCTGAGAGACAACAGTATTGCAGACTAAACGAGGATTTTCTAACAGCAGTGACAGCAAGTGCCAAGCCTGTCAGCTTCTGCCTTTGTTACGCAATGTCAAACTCAGGGCTGCCACTACGAGACACGTTACATCCAATCCCAGGCTGCAGCCCTTCTCCTTGCCTTCAGCCAGGGAAGACCCAGAATTGAGGATGTGCCACATAAAATTCATGGCGTGCCATGAGTATGAATTTTCTGCTTCCTGGCATTTGAAAACTCTGTAGTGAAATCTCACTTAAACCAGTGGGAATCTTGCCACTAACTTTGAGGGAGCCGTGAGAGGGAATAATGCAGCAATCTGTGCTAGGAATGGATTACACACGTGTGCTTCAATTATAAGCTGTATCTGATCCATCACATAGATACCGGTACACAGCTTTGTGAACCAAAACAATGGAAGGAGATAAAGCAGGCAGGTAATGCTCCTGCTCTTTCTGACGCCTCCCGTGCTCCTGATCCCATTGAAGGCAGCAGTGTAATTAATTCTTGGAAATGAGAACACAAAGCACAGCACAGAATAAGGAATGATGGAATTGTTACTACGAATTACAAAAAGTAGAGCTGTAAAACAACGTGGAGAGTCTGAAGCATGTTTGTAGCAGAAATAAGAAGGGCTGAACAGCAAAGCAGCCCTGGATACAGGTGGGTGCTGTGGATCTTGGCCTTTGATGCCAACAGCAGCCGCAGTCCTGACACTCTCCCTCAGTGCTCTGGCTGTCCCCCACGGACCTGAGTGCCGGGCGTAGGGGCCCAAGGTGGCACCACTGCAGTTACCTGCAATTCCTGCAGAGTTCCCAGTGTGAGGCAGCCACAGCATGGCCATGTGGGACTCCCTCGGGGAGCTGGGTGAGCAGCAGCGAGGCCCGGAGTGGGGCCAAGGTGGACCCTCACTGGGACCCTATGCGGGGGCTGTAGGCCATGGGCGCACCCCGGGGGGCTGGGCACAGCCTCCTGTCAGACATGAGGTGCATGACCTGGGTCCTGCCACCCTTCCTGGTGCAGTTGGGGGGCACTGCGGGGCGCTTTGGGGAGCTCTGGGGCACTGAGGGGTGCTTTGAGGGCTGCAGGGCACTGCAGGGTGCTGCAAGACACTGTAGGGAGCTTTGGGGGGCTGTAGGGAGCTGCAGAGCGCTGCAGGGCGCATTGGGGCACTTTGGGGGCTGTGGGGTGCTTTGAGGGCTGTGTGGCCCTTTGGGGCACTGTGGGGTGCATTGGGGCACTTTGAGGGCTGAGGGGCGCTTTGGGGGCTGTGGGCACATTGGGGTGCTGCGGGGTGCATTGGGTCACTTTGGGGGCTGTGGGCACATTGGGGTGCTGCGGGGTGCATTGGGTCACTTTGGGGGCTGTGGGCACATTGGGGCGCTTTGGGGCACTGCTGGGCACCGTGGGGCGCATTGGGGCGCACGGGGCGCATTGGGGCACTTTGAGGGCTGTGGGCACATTGAGGCGCATTGGGGTGCTTTGGGGGCCGTGTGGCGCTTTGGGGCACATTGGGGCGCTGCGGGGCGCACTGGGGCACACTGGGACGCATTGGGGCGCACTGGGGCGCACTGGGGCGAATTGGGGCGCATTGGGGCGCCGCTCCGCCGCCGCGCCCGCCGCTGTTGTTTACTGTTTGGTTGCCGGGGCGGCGCGCGGCGGGCGCGTCAGGGACGTGACGTGCCGCTCCCCGCGGGGACGCTGCGAGCCAACGCCGTGACGCAAGCGCTTCCGCCCGTGCCCATATATGGCCAAGCGGCGGCGCCCTGCTTCCCGCGGGGCGGGAGGGCGCCAGGGGGAGGCGCGCGCCGCGGCCATGTCCCGCACGGGCACGGGCACGGGCACGGGCACGGGCACGGGCACTTCCCCCGCAGCCGGGGCTGCCGCTCGGCTGGGGCCGCTGTGCGAGGTCCCGCATGAGTGGGTGCCAGCGGGACCTCGTTACCCTGCACCAGCGCCCTGGGCCCGCTCGGAGGGTGTGAGGTGCCCGGAGGAGGAGTGGGAGCTTCCCTGGACGGCTGGGTGCTGAGTCCCGTCTGGCTTAAGACGTAACAGCTTGTAGCTCTCACTGCCCTTACCCAGGCTTCTCTAGCATCGCTTTGCTCATCTCCATGATCAGCTTTTAGCTGAAAGAATTGACCCGTGACGGTGGACAATCGAAGGTGATATGATTCAGCTTAACATAAAACCCCATGTGATAACAACTGGCCTTTATCTCCATATGGAATTGGGTGAAATCAAATAACTACTTTTGGCTTGGTTATTTTTTACTGCGCTTTCAGTACAAGGGTTACCCTCTGGAAACTGACCTCGGCGCAGCAGGTGACCTGGCACCGCTATCCTTGAACACTTGTTTGCCACTCGTTTCGTTCTTGCTTTGCCAATAAATCTGACTCTTCTGCTTTTGATCAAAATAGAACGGGAAGCCTGCCAAAAAAAAAAAGTTGTCAGAGCCAGAGGACAGGCAAAAATAAATGGATTGGTTCAGAGTGGACAAAGTTCTAGAAAAAAACCCTAGTATTTTATTCTCTGCTTACTGTAAAGGAACGTAAGAAGTCTCCCGTGCTTATACTCAACTTTGCGAAAGACTCATTGGAGGATGTGTTTCAAGCTGAAGTGTCTGTAGAAAAGGTTATGAGACAAGTGACTAAATTAAAAAGCACTGAACAGTTGGACTGCATGGTATTAATCCAAGAGCTCTAAGAGAAGTCAAGATTTAAATAGCTGAGCCACTCACTAATGGTTTTGTGTAACATCACATTTAGAAGTGCTTCAATAACAGAGAATGGGAAGCTAGTTAATATGCCAATTAAAAAAAAAATTGTGGCTAGAAAAGTTCTGGAGAGCTGCTGAGCAATGAGCCTGTTATCTGTACCAGCCAAATTGACGAAAAGAGTTTGAAAAGGTAAACTAGTAGGCTCAGGGAGAAAATGATGTACCAGGAGAGCTGGCAGAGTTTTTCTAAAGAGAAGTCCTGGCCTCACGCCTTATTTGGAGTCCTGTGAGGAGTCAGCAAAGCACATGGACAAGAGATTTAGCTGATGTCTGCTTGGGTTACTGAAAAACATTCAACGAAATCTACAAACCAACAGAAGTTGCTGAAGAAACTATGGAATAAGAGAAATTTTCACGTGAGTAGGTGACACAGGGTTAAAGACAAGTTGGTGTAAGACAGAGTGAAAATGTTTCCTCAGTGGAAGGAGTCAATATGTGATGTTCCACAGTGATCTGAATTGGACCAAGTGGTCTGAGAGGAACTTTAGTAAAATGGCACAATGCAGAGTGAGCTGGGAATGTGATTTGGTGGACATAAAGGTAAAATGTTTTAAATGGGAGATAAATAATCTTAGCTTCAAATATACAGGAGCAGCCAAGAAGCTGATTTGTCACTTACAAACAAGATCTTGGTATAATAACAGTTCTGTGAAAATCTCAGCTCAAGGCTTGGGAAATGAGCAAATCAAATGTTCGGAGGTAAGAGAGAAGAGCAAGTGAACAAAACAGCATCATTAAGGCCCAGGTTAAATCCATCGTGTGCCAGTGCTGAGTGTGCTGTGCACAGTTCTCATCTTCAGAAGGACACAGAGCACTCTTAAGAGGTGCAGAGAAATAAATTGGTGTTCTGAGGTGTGGAACAGCTTCTGGGTGAGAAACACAGTAAATTAACTAGGACTTTTCAGACTTAGAGAGACATGGGTGAGGGGAAGTTTCAACACAATGATGTGCATCAAATGAAACTTGGGGAAAGATGGGGGATAAAACTGAACTTGACGAGGCTGCTCATTCCCTGATGTGATTACTTGTGGAAACCTTTGTTGCATGATTTTGTGGACACTACAAGAGTTTTTTGTTTTGGTTTGGTTTTTATTTTTTAGTTGAAAAGTCCAGAAAACAAACAGAAGAAAAAGCTAATGAGGGCTATTAAATACAGAAACATCCTCTTTAGCTGTGGAAGTCCTGACTTTTGTCAGTTTCTGGGGCTTTGGGGGGTACTGTGGGGACGCAGCACTGCAGCCTGACTTTGTCCTTACAACCTTCTTTGGGTGTTTACTGTCAGAAGACTGTGGCTGACGGCAGAGAGGGGTGAACAGATGTACTCAATCTGATCGACTGTGACTATCCCTATGTGGGTTTGTAGGTATTTAGCTGAACTTTTGCTCTTATTCTGTGGCTCCTTATTTGTAATGGTGCTTGGAGTTTGTTTAAGCTACCAGAACATGTGATCTCATTTGTCCGTGCTCCTCATCCGCTCAGATGCTCTGCTGATAAGGCTGTTGTTTGCCGCTGCTTCCTGCGGGCTTCCCAGGCGTGGCAGGTAGGCTGCTGACCTGGGAGCTGCTGAAGCGAAACCAACAACGCTCATTCTCCTTTGGAAACAGCGGATGTCCCTCAGGGACCTGGATATTATATCAACAGGATATCGTGGGAAAACAAAAGAAAGTCACAACTAGCACATGGACAAAATATCTTTGTTATTTCCAATTATGGAGCTCTTGTTCTGTTGGCTCCCCCACATCTTTAGTTTGCAGAACAACAGATTTTCATCTCCTGTTCACTGATTATCTTTGAGCTCTGTTTTTGTACAAATGTTTTCTAACTTGATCCTGTTGGCTAAAGGCAACCAGCTGCAATGTTAAAAGAGTAATTTTCATTCTGATTGCATTGCATCTTCCATTTGGTAAGGATTTAGCTCTTTTTAAGTAGCCCATCTTGAATCTCCTCATGCTAGAGAATAAGGGAAGTGCAACGAACTCATAATACAGTGTTTGTCTGGGTTGGTTTGCAAAGCTAAATGTTTGGTTTGAATATGTATTGCAAAGGCCATAATGTAGAGGAGCAGTGCCAGTCTTTAAACATGTAATCTGAAACGCACAAGGTTCAGCCCCTGCCAGGTTATTGGGACTTTGAAATATGCTTCTATGTAGTAGAGTCTGTGCTTCAGCACGAGAGTGATGCAATTCCTGCTGCGAAGCATTTGAACTCTGATTGCAGGAGAAATGTCGGTTGCCGGTAGTGTGCGGTAGCCAGAAGGACAAGCTCTGTTACAGCATGTAAGTGTTTGGTATGGCAATTGAGCTAAAATAGTAACGTAACCTAATGGTGATGTGTCACTAACCTCCAGGACACCAAAGAAGATAAACCAAGGTAATTTGCTGTCATTACATAAGAGTTGAGTGCAAAGCCAAGGATGGGGTTTCGTCACAGATAAGCATTTCACTCAAACTTTCAAAGAATTCAGCTCTTCACAACTTTAACTATTCATGGGAGTCTCAGATTTTCCCATCTCCTCTTTTTTTTCCACCCCCCCCCCACCCTTCCCCACTGTTTGTCAGCAAGTTCCAGGTGTCACAAGCCTGGGATCCTTGTCTGTGCCCGTGTTGATAAATCAAAGGGACTAGTCAGCAAGTTTGGGCAATGGACTGCTTATTTTCCACCGTGCTCTACTATGGAGTAGTAATTGGTCCCTGGAACAGCCTTGGCCTTTGTCAACTAGACGGTGTTTGGGTGAAGTTTGGAGGGTAGTGGGTGTCTGATCAACAGTGTGTGAGACTGCATGAAACCAGCTCCCTCCCTCTACTGGGTCACCCAGTGATACCATAGCAGAGTTCATACTATCAAACATCTCTCTGCTTTGGCATATGACAAGTCCTTTAGCTTTGTGCTGTAGATCGCCCCACTGGGCTACAGCATAACCCTTGTTTCTTCAATTCTGTATGTTTGAAGTAACACTTCTCTCATGGGTTTGTGCAAAGCCATTTCTGGTAACAGGGAAGGGGCTGCAATGGTGGCTCCTGTGACAAGTTGCTTGAAATTTTCCCTGTCTCTATGTCAGACCCACTGCTAGGGCTGAGCCAGTTGGGTCCTCTGTGATCACTTTTTAAGAAGAAGGAGCTGGAAGAGGAGGGTTGTTCTTTTCTAGGTGGTGGTGAAAGGAGTGAGATGACAAGCAACCATGCAGACCCCAAGGTCGGCAAGGGAAGAGAGGATGGGGTGTGCTGGAGGACACACTCCCCTGCATCCTGTGGAGAGATGGCAGCTGTCCCTCTGGAGGGGCAGTGGTGAAGCTGAGATTTATTGGCTGGTTGTGGAGGACCCCACACCAGTGGTAGTGACTGTGCCTGAGAGGGCTGTGACTTGGTGGGGGGTGGTGTTGCAGCAGAATGTGCCTGGAAATCTCCCAGCCATGGAGGAGTCCCACACTGGAGAAGTTTGTGAGGAGCTACAGGCCTTGGGAAGGACTTAGAGATTTGTTAAGGAGAGATTTGTTAGGGACTGTATCCTGTGGGAGAGATCCCACGTTGGACCAGGGGAAGAACGCAAGGAGTCATCCTCTGAGAAGAAAGAAGTGGCAAATATAATCTGTGAGGGACTGACCACATCCCTAATCCCCTGCCCCCTTGTGCTACTGAGGGGGAGGAGGTAGAGATAGGGGTCGCAGGGAGCTGAGCCTGGGAAGAAGGGAGGGGTGGGGGAAGATCTTAAGGTGCTGGTTGTATTTTTCTCATAATCCGGCTCTATTTTTTGCTTTCTGTCTCTTCTGTTTCTAGTTCATCTAGTAGTAGAGGAAACTGTTCTTCTTTTCTTCCCCAAGTTGAGTCTGTTTTGCCCAGAACCACAACTGTCAGTGAGCCCTCTCTGCCCTTGGTTATCTTTTCTCTTCCCATCTCGCTGGGGCCTCCACCATCCTTTGGGTGGTGGGGGTATGTGTGTGGAGGTTGAGAAAGCAGCTGCATGGTGCTTTGTTGCCAGCAGGGCTTAAATCATGACAACCCCTCAAATAGTACTTATGCCTGAGGGTTACAGGGACAGCGGGTGTAGTTCGGAGGTGACCGTGGGCCCAGGGCTGTGCAGTGTGGATGTAGCGAATGTACCACCTGGCCCTTCTGCCACACAACAGTTCGTGGCCCTGCTTCATTTGGTGGTGTAGTTGCTGCCTCCGTCACCACTCTATAAATGAGCTCTGGCATCTTAGAGGATTTACCTCATTGCAAGCTTTGTGTAGAGCGTTCAGTGCTCCAAAAAGAATTCTGGTGACTGCAGTGTTAGGTAAACTATGCATAGCTGTAATTTGAGACAAATACAGTGAAATAACACAGAAGGAAACATGTTACTCTACCTGGTTGTTTATCTTTGAGATCTCAGTTTCAGTCTGTGAGCTGAGCTGAGGGTCATGGCAAGCTGATGGGACTGTTTCCACTGCTTTTCAAACTGCAAAGGATACTCATACAAGCTACCTCCCCTAGAGGGGTCATTTCTGGTAGGGAACGTTTATTTGAGTTAGTCCTCGCAGATTAGTTGACACCTGACCTTGTAATTGCTTTCCTTCTGTAGTAGCTTTAGTCCTTGTTGCAGAAAGGTACTGCAGGAGTGCAAGACACTTGCTGGTTATGCTAGAGCAGAATTAACGTGGCTTCTTGATAAACCTGTCATAAAATGTAAACAGAAGTCATCTTTGCCAAGAGGGCTTTAGTACTTCAGAACTGAAATGTTTAATTTTTGTTTCACAGTTTTTGGAACCCTTAATTTGAGAAAGATTTCACCATGCAAGTCCAAAAATAAATGCAGTTTATTTGATGATTAGATATTAATAAGGGGGTGTTTGTGACAAAGTGACAAGCAATTCCACTCGATGGATACGTGGAATTGGGCATAACTCCAGGTAGTCAAACTCCAGCAAAATCTCCTTTTTCCAAACTGCTTTCTGACCAAAGTATGCAATATTTTTTCTGTCTATACCACATTGTCACTTGCTGTTATAACATCGGACATTGGCTGCTGCCAAAAGCCTGAAGTGTTGCATGCATGTGAGAATAATTATCATAGTTAATTTAAGGCACGTGTAGTTGCACAGGGAATGACCTCACAGCTTCCAATCTTGTAATAAATATAGCTTAATTACTGGATATCGCATGACAGATTGTGCCCTGCAGGTGATCAGGCACAGAGTGTGGTAAAGACCAGCTCTGACTCTTAACCAAAGGTTTGTATTTCCTTTTAAGATACATTATGCACTGAACTAATCATCTGTGTTTATGAGGACAAAGTATTTATTAGATAATGGTTTCCACCTGAGGATCTCAGAGCTCCTTAGGGGCACTAATGACTGCAGTGTCCTGGTCTTTTCTGCAGCTTACCATGAGCTGCTCAGAGCATCATCTGAGAACTTTCCCATGAACCTCAAATGTGACTAATAAGCAATGTGTGGTTTGTTCCCTCCTCTCTTCCCAGCAGATATTGTGTTGCAGTATGTTTGTGTTATAGGGAAAAGCAGAATAGCTTTCAGCCTGGATGGGCAGATGCTGAAGGGTCCTTAGTCCCTAAGGAGCTCATTCTCCAAATTTGGACAGGTCCTTGGAAAATGAGGTCTCTTGCACAGGCAACCATTACATTATTGCAGAATGTTCTCGTGCCAGAGGGTCAGAGCTGTTACCTACAGTCTGTCTTGGTGTTTCAGGAGACCTTTTATTTTTTTTTAAATGATGTGCTGCTACCAGGCCACTGAGTGTCTTGAAGGTGACAACCTTGGATTTTCACTGACTCAATTAGCTGTCCCCAGAACCATATGAAGTGGGTGAAGAGTGTGATCCTATTTTAATAGCCAGTGAGGTGCTGAAGCTACAGTTGCAAGATAGCTTCAATCAACTTACATAGGGGGTTCTGCTGTCTTCTCTGCTCCCATCCATGAGTTTCTGTTTCTTTCCTAGCTTCTACACAGCTACTTGTCTGACCTTGCAATGAAATGGTTCAGCAAGTTACACTGGCACAGAAAATGTGCTTAAGTGACTGGGTTAAGTTCCAGCTGGTCTGAGTTCCTGGCCAAGTTACTGCAGGACTGGTCAAATGCTGATAGCAGAGCAATGGAAGACACAGACCCTGTAGTTGCTGGAGCTGTAAAAACTCCTGTGGAACAGCATATTGAAAACATGACTTGCCTAAATTCAGTTAGGACTCTTCAGAGCCTGTGCTAAAATCCTAATGTTTTATCATCAAGGTGGTCAAACACTGAAGCAGGTTGCCCAGAGAGGCAGTGGTCAACACTTGGCTGGCCAAGGAGCTGAACAGCCTGCTGTAACTAGCCTTACTTTGGGCAGGATTGGGTAGGTGGTCTCCGGAGACCCCCTTCCAACCCACGTGACACTTCGAGTCTATGATCAGTATGATCAATTGGGTGAGGGAGTAGAGGAGTAAGACGCTGGTGGTGTGTATGAAAGCAGCCGAGTAGTAACATGCACAGTTTGTGGCAAGAAACTACTCCACATGTACGTATTGTCTCTATGTATATGCATGAGCATCTCTAAGATCTGGATGACATGCTCTGACAAATCTAACTAGCGTTTTAAAATACCATCTTTGCTGTCTATAGTGGGTTGATAGCTCTCACAGGTGACAGAGTCTGTATGTACTATCCGCCCCCCTCCCCATCCCCAGTGCTGTTAGGTAACCAAGCAACTGAGGAAAGGGGCTTGTGCAGAGCTTCCTACATGCCCAGTGACACAAGCTGATGTTCCCATTCTTTTCTGCCTCTCACAGGACTTGTGATAGGAGTGTTAACCCAGCCAGGCGAGAAGGGTGGGGAGACTAGCATGGTCAATGCCTGAAACCACCTCAGACTGTTAGATCATCACACCCTTGAGGCAGCGTTTTTAGGCTCAGCCACCTTTAATCCCAGGTCTTTGGGGTCCCAAAACACCTACTCACTGGGCTTTCTTTCACCCATGTCTGATTGTCTATACTTGTCTGTGGATAAAGTGCTGCAGCTTAAACCAATATGCTCTAGTTTTCACTGTAACTGGCAGAAATGTGCTGGTGTGTCCATGGCCTTGGTCGTCAGCTGCTGGGTGGATATGAGTGTGTTTCTGAGCTGCAGCAAAGCCGTCCGGCACAGGGGCACAGGGCTGCCTGTGTCTCCTGGCTTCTGGCAGTGCCCTGCAGGTACCGTGTCAGTGGAAGAGTCTTGGTGCTACTTGGGATTTCATCATCCCAGTGCTTGGAGTCATGTGGTTATGTAAGAATTTAAATTCTGGGTTTTGTTAAGCAGGTGTTTACATCCAGAGATCAAGGAGCAGAGTTGGGCAATATGAACCCCGTAGCCCTAAGATGCTTGAAGCAACAAGCACGGCTCAATGCTTACAGCAGCAATACCGTACCGAGCTGATCTCTGGAGTGGCTGCGGATGTGGCACCCGTGGGCTGGTAGCCTCTCCGTGCCTCAGCCAGGTGCCCCGCACACGTCCGCCCCTGCAACTCGCTGTCCCCGTGCAGCCGCCGCTGCCGGCCCGGTCCGTGTGCCCGGCGCGCCCGGCAGTGCCCTCTGTTGGCCTCCCCGTCAACGGCAGCCCCGGGCGGTCCCGGCGTGTTCTCACAGCCCTGCAGGAATGTGCAGCTGCGGTGGGGGAGCCCTTCATTCCGTGCCTTTCGCCGCTCCTTGCTGGTCTGCAGGACGCTGAGCGCTGCGGGAGAGCAGCAGAAGCGACTCGTTCTACCTGAGGAGTATTGACCTAGGATGCTCTGAGCACGGAGGGCGTTTCTCCAGCCTCTGGTGCAAAGCGGGTCCAACAAGAGTGTGTTGCTCACTGTGGTGTCCTACTGGATTTTGAATGTCCCTAGGAGTGAAGGTTCTGCATTTTTCTGGGCAGCCTGGTCCAGCTTTTTACCACAGTAAACAAGCAAGGTCTGGGGGCGTGCTCTGAAGAGTTAGTATTTCCCCCCCCGCCTTCCAAAACTTTTTTTACAAATTCCAGACACCTTTTCAGCAGAGCAGCTCCTCAGCCAGGTGACACATTGTGCTCTGGGGTGGAGCTACTCCCTCCCAGGTGGGGGACTTCTTTAACTTCATGAGGTTCCTGTCAGCCGTTTATCCAGCCTAATAGGATTCCTCTAAGTGGCAGCACTGCTCTCTGTCAGCCACTACCCTGATTTGGTACTGTGTATGAATTTGCTGACCGTGTGCTTTGTTACATAACTCTGGACATTAACAAAGGCATTACACAGAGTATTGATCCTCGAGAGATGCCGATTGACTCCCTCAGTTACCACTTGAACTTTGTGCTGCTGATCAACTTTGTGCTTGGTGGTCCAGCCAGTTTTCAACCCATCTCATTATTCATGTATCTAGTGACTATCTCACTAATTTGTCTTTAAGGTTACTAGGGGATATGGCATTCAGAGGCTCACTAAAGTCAATTCCTGGCTCTCAAGCAAACAGCTGAAGCTCCACCTCACATGCAGCAGCCGCCTTTGCCAGTAGCCCCAGATAGACCCTCTAGTCTTCTCCACAAACCCTCTGCACCAGTTACTCACCTGATCCCATCTTTCATCTGCACTGGCACTGCACTCAGGCTGCCCTCCTTGCTCTTGCCCATCTGCTTTCTGATGACTGCAGAGCCTCAGGAGGATGCTTCCTGGGGCAGGACCAGGTAGGCAGGTAGACATTTCATGGAATGGACTGGTTGTTGATACATGGCCAGACTTGCTCAGAATCTTTTCCCTTGCTGTGCATCTGCTGTGCAGTCTGATAACTGAAATACCTTTTGATGAAATCTTGTTTTTAATCCTCTCAAATATGTACATGTGCTGATATTGGGTCTAGTTTACCTAATGAAGCTTTGGATAGAGTGGTCTGTTCCTGTAAACACCATGCAGACCAGGGGCTTGGCAACCTCTTATCAGATTTTGCCCTAGGAAATAGTAAAATGTTGGAGAGAGGCTGTGGGCTGGGATCTGGCAGAGGCTGTGGGGCTGCGATCTGGCACATGTGAAAGGTGTGTAAGACTGAAGCAAGGCATGCAAGGAGCTTGGACTCCCACGGGCTGTGTTAGAGGAAGGGTGTTGCTTTTGTTTAGTTTGCAAAGTCTAGGGTTTTTTTTTGGTTTTTTTCATTCTCTGAACTCAGTTCTGCAGGAAGGACTTAGGGAGACCTTGGGCTAAGCATGTCTTGGGCCAGTGGGAGAGCGCAATACCGAGTGGTTGGCAGAGGCCAGATGCTTGAAGGAGTGTCTTGCTGTAATTGCCGTGCTGGCAGGAGAGGTGCAGGTGGCACTGAGGCTGAAGGGCTCTTTGGATATAGAGGTGGCTGTAGAACTTGTTGGATATTGTGCTGTGTGTATAAGCTGGGAGCGACTTCTAAAGTAAGTAAAAAAGTAGTAAAATACAGAGCTGGTGGAAAGTGCCTCAAAACTCTCTGCACTGCTCTTAAGTTACTTGTGTCCTTGCAAAATGGATAGCAAGAAAAAAGTGCCTCAGGACATTTATTTCTGATGTTTTGAACCCAGAACAGAAATCCCTGTGGAGTGAGAAGGGAAGTTTGGAATAAGACTTGGATAAGAGTTTAGGTAAAGCGTACAGTTCTCAAGTTAGCTTGTCTTCAGTCCTTGCACAGTGGAAAAGGAAAGGCAAGTTAGAAGACTTCTGAACCCAAGGCTGACCTGTTGCAGCTGCCGCTATCTCTGATGGCCAGACTTTTACAGGGTTGAATTGAGGACAGGTGCTGAGGGAAACTCAGAAGTGGTTGTGGAGAGCTGAGGAAGGGAGGCCCCCAAATCAGCAGCATTACAGACATGCTGGATGCAGTGTTACAAGGGCAGCTTCCTGAGCCTGGAAAGGTCTGCCCAAACCCAGTTGACCACTGTGTGTGGTAGGTGCTACAGTGCTTTGTTGGATCTGCAGGTTCTAAGGCATTTCCAGAAACAAGTCATGGATGCTTCCAGTTGTTTTTCTTTCATTGCTCTCATTGAATAAGCATCTATAGGTTTAAGCTAATCTGGCCTCTGGATTTCTCTTCTACCTGACATGCTATGTCCAGCTCTCACTATGCCAGATCAGAGAACCAATCCTGTGTAGGCTGAGATGCATTCCCTTCATGGCCCTTGCTTGGGTTAGTTGGCCATTTGTGTCCTGTCTCCTGAGTGGCTCATGGAGGCCTTTCTTCAAAAACAGCATAACTAATTTCATGATTTTTATTTCTCACTGAGGACCATCTTTCTTCACCCTTATCTGCTGACATTCAGCATGTTGAAGGCAGAACAGTAGGAGCCCTGGTCATTGTGGTCAGCCATGCAATAGAAATGGCCACTGTTGTGTTTGTAATGATGGTTTATTTCCCGGGTTTGAAAGGAAACCATTTGCAGTTCTACAGCTGCAGAGTCTTGCCTGTCTTAGAAGTTCTACTCTGTTCTCAAGACCTTCAGAGTGAAAATGGAGACACAGTGAAATGCACAGGCAGCAACAAACACTGTCTCATCTTGTTGATCTTGGGAGCAGGGCCGTTTTGCTGCAGTGAGTTTCCTTGTGAGTGAAGGGTGTTAGTCCCGGTGAAACTGTCTTCCTCTCCTGAGGACTGTCAAGCACATTCCTGCCTTTCCCTTTGGGAGCCCTACCATTGGAGTTGCAGAGCTGTAGATATTGTCTGTCTCAACTAGGCAGGAGTGGGCTTTGCTGAGGAGGAGGTCTAATAGCTGCGATACCCAAGGAGCCTCCTCCTTTTGCTGAGCCTGACAGTAAGTCCTTCTGTTCCTGCTGATCTCTTGGGACATGAGCTGGTAGCTCCCAGCAAAGCTGAAAGGGCTGGCTGAGTCCAACCAGGTGTTTGGCTAATGCTTCACGAGGAGCAAGTTTTTCCTTTGCTTCCCTCTGCACTGCAATAATCCTTCTGCTGACAGGCAAGATGTTAAAATAAAAGATGCACACATGGCCCTCAGGCCCTTATTGGTTCTACCCAGGGATTTTTCTTTTTTTTTTCTTTCCCATGGAAGCCTTACACGCGAAGTCTTGCACTGTGCCTTTCAACTCAGGCTCCGGAGCAAGTCTTGCAAAGACTGGGTGCAGCTGCAAGACTGCTGGAGGGTTTTTTAACCTCGCATCAGATGGAGCTGGGGCAAAAGAAAAAAAAAAAAGGGTAAATCACAGAGCCAGCAACTTTCTTGGCGTCTCTGGGATTGTGGCTCCTCCTGCCCCTCCGGCCTGCAGAAATGTACTCTGGCAGAGCTGCCCGCATAGAAAAACAAATGCATCCCAAACCAAAACAAACAGAGTTGGGTGTTGGTAGTGAATGGGCCAACTCTGTGTGCTGGCGTCACCTCTGCCCACTGCCAGCACGTTGTCATAGGAACAGCTGGATTATTTTACAATCCAGCTGTGGAGCCAACTCTCCAAAGGAGTAGCCCGGAGGGAGGAGAGATGGGCGGGCAGAAGGGAGCGGTGATGCATTTTCTGGTAACTGGAGGAAGGAGGAGTATCAATGGAGAGAGGGAGGGAAGGATCACCAGTGAGTGCCATCTATCATAGCCTGAAACTGCAACCAGTCATTTCCAGATAACTGACTGCTGTCAGCTGCCTCTGGGAATTGCAAGCAGCCCTATGGGAAATGGGGGATGAGAAAAAAGGCAAATCTTTTTGTGCTGGGGTTGGTAACGTGTGTATCACTGCATGTTGCCCTGCAGTGGCTGTGGCTTGCCAAATGCCGGGAGTGCTGTGCACCTGTACGGTGCCCCATCGCCCCAGAAAAATGGAGCTGATCAAATAACAGGTGTTAGCTCACCAGGAAAAGGATTCATCTCCATTTCCTTGCCCTCGCTGTTTACTCTTCCCTCTTTGAAATATGTGCTGTGATTTCCTTTCTCGAAGCTCCTTGGATCCTGTTCTGAGGCCGCAGAGCACTGAGGGCAGCGCCGTCTTTGCTGGTGAAGGCTGTGGTACCAAAATGAACCCGCTTGGTGTGATGGTAGGATGTTTGCTCCTTAAGTGAGCTCCAGGCCTTGTGGTTTAGCAAGCCCCGCTGGTTTTGTGCTCGATGAGTACTCTGCAATGAATATTTGGTGACAAAAGCTAAGAGCCCGCAGCGGCGGTGTGAACAACAGCGCTGTCGTTGCTGCCGTACAGCTGGGGCTGCTGCGCTTCTAGATGGGGAACGCAGGCAAAAAAGAAAATCGCCTGCCTGCGGGAGAGCTCCCGGCCCCGAGGGAAACGCGATGCGGCGGGGGGACCGGAGCGGAGGAGTCGGCAGCTGTAGCGTGGCGCGTGTGCGGCACGTTTCACTCCGCTTCGCGCCGTGCCGGGGCTGCGGGCCGCGGCGGGGGGGCGCCGGGGCCGCGCCGGCAGGGGGAGCAGCGGGACGGGCCCGCGCTGCTCCGGGCTGC
>WBNH01007197.1:0-23919 GCA_013401255.1 Urocolius indicus | reverse complement strand
CCCCCCCCGCCCCCACCTCCCCGTTTCCCCTCGGCGCGTCTCGGCCTCCGCACCATCTCGTGCCGCGATCGCGAGCTCGGTCGCGCCGCGCATCTGGCCGTGCGCTCGGGCTCGAGGCGGGATATCGAAAGGGGCCTCGATGGCGGAGAGTCAGTCGGCGGCCGGGCTGGGGGACTTCGCAGCCCTCGGTGGCGGAGCCGCGGCTCTCGCCTTAGAACCCGAAACGCGGCGGCTGAGCGAGCTGCGAGTCATCGACCTGCGCGCCGAGCTCAAACGCCGTAACTTAGACAGCGGCGGCAACAAGAGCGTTCTGCTGGAGCGGCTGAGGAAGGTGAGGCGCGAGCCCGGCGCGAGCGGGGGCGGCGGAGGGAGACGCGTCATCCGGGTCCTTTTGTCAGCGGGCTCGGGGCGCTCGGCGCATGGAGGAGGAGGAGGAGGGAGGCTCGGCCCGGCGGAGGCTCCTCAGCGCTCCCGCCCCGCGCAGCCGCCGCTCTCCGTCAGCACCAGCGCGCTGCGGTTCGGCCGTTGCCTTGGCGGCTCCTGCAGCCGCCCCGAAGCCTCCAGCGGACACCCGCACCTCCGCCGAGCCTCTGGAGCGCTCCTCTGGTTTTACCTGTTGACGCACGCGCGGCCTCATTGCCTCTCCCAGTCCTAAGCATATCCACACATACACACTCCCCTTTCTCCTCCTTTTCTCCTCTCTTGCTTCCTTTGTGCGCACTTTACCCGATCACATCTCTCCCACTTGTCTGGGACATATTTTCACTCACTTCCACGAGACCAGAGCAGCGTGGTCAGTCCTGAACCTTTTATGAGTTCTAACAGGACTGCACGGTGTTAAAAAGACAGCAGGATGTGTTTGGCTTCCTATAGCAGTCTCAGTTTATACAGTTACAGTGGGTCCCTCTTAGTTTCATCCAGTTAAAGTACTTACCAGTGTGTAGGGAGCCATGTTCACAGGTGAAGGGAACTTTGCTCCTCAATTGTAGCTTCATTTGGGGTTGTGTTACAACACTACCGTGCAGTGTTTCTACCAGCTGATGTGGCTGCCTGGCTGTATGACCTGAATTAGGGTGAGACACTACTGTTTCCATCTGACAGTTTAACCCTAGTAGGCAGCTAAGTGCCACCTGGCTGCTCACTTGCCTCCCTACCCTCATGAGGATGTGAAGGGTAAAAATGAGAGAATACTCGTGGCTCAAGATCAAGACAGTTTAATACTTATTTCAAAATAGAAGGGAAAAAAACCCCAAACCATCAGAGAGGAGGGAAAGAGGAAAAAAAAAACACCTAAGAAAAGCAAGTAATGTAAAAGAAAACAATTTCTCTCTGTCAACCAACTAACGCTCAGCTGTCAACCGACTAGCCCAAGTAATGTCAGCTCAACCCAAGTAATGTCAGCCCTACCAACTTCTAAGCCTCACCAGTTTTGTTGCTGAGCACAGCATCATATGGTAGGGAATATTCCTTTGGTCAGCTGGGGTCAGCTGTCCCAGATGTGTCTTCTCCCAGCTTGTTGTACACCTGCTTGCAGGCAGGCCTGGGTGAGAAGCAGGAAAGACTTTGACTGAGCTCTGCTCAGCAATAACTTGACCAAAAAAAGACCCAGCACATCCTTATGTTATCAGTGCTGTTCTCAGCATAAATCCAAAAGAAAGCCCCATACAAGCTACTGTGAAGATATTGAATTCTGTCCCGTCTAAACCCAGTACAAATGCCCAGCAAGCAACAGTGCAGTAGATGTCATACTGCTGTCTCCGACAGGCCATTGAGGATGAAGGAGGAGATCCTGATGAAATTCCTGTGGCCTCAGAACTGACCAACAAGAGGACACCAAAAAGAACAGGCAAAGGTATGGAGTGTGGAAAAATACAGATAATTTGTTTCCATGTAGCTAGAACTTAGTATACAGTGTTGATCTCTTCTGTTTCTTTGATTGTTTGTTAAAAAAAGCAGCTCTTTTTCTCTTTCACTCACGGAAAACAGTGAAACTGTTGCATTAGGGAATGATAACAAGTTTAAACACTATGATGCCTTCAGTTAGCAAGGCTTGAAACCTGTAGATGAAACCATAAGAAACACCAGAAGCAAATTGTTCTGTACTTGTGACCAAGAGTCTGGCATTGTGTCAGGTACAGAGCAAGCAGCTGCAGTGTGTGCTCCCTGACAATGTACATTAAGGTGGCACCACAATGTCCCAGGTTATCATTTCCTTGCTGTAACTATAACCATTTTCCTGTTTGCATAGAAACCCTTGAACATCCATCATCACTGGGGTACGTTTTTAGATAGGAGAAGTTACAGTGGGAATAATCTTGTTCATGCTCATTCTCTTCACTTGGATGGAGTGACCAGTTGTCCTCTGTTATGTCCAGACAGACCAAGACTTCTGAATCGGGGTCTTAATGATTATTAGTTGAAACCAACTCAATGTTAAATAGATAATTCAGCAAAGAATACATGTGTTATGAAATTCACTTCCATTACAATATTTTTAGGAAGAAAACCAGAAGAAGAAGGTATTGAAGACAATGGACTAGAAGAAAACTCTAGGGATGGACAAGTGAGTGAAATTGTTTGCTGTTAGTAGGTAGGAATATGCACCATTTAAGCCAGAATAAATACACATCTGCCTGTTTTCTTTCTGTAGGAGGATATTGAGGCAAGTCTGGATACCTTGCAAGATATTGACATGATGGATATTAGTGTTTTAGATGAAGCTGAAATAGACAATGGCAGTGCTGTAGACTGTGGAGAAGACTATAGTCCGGATAATATTCTCGACTCTCTGTCTGATAATAAAGACAGTGTAGAAGCAGAAATGAAAGAACTTCCAGATCAGCTAACAGAAAATGAGGTAAGCAGTCCTTGTACATTTTCAGAAGTTGTTTCATGAGTACATGGGCAGACAAATGGAGTTTATTTCAGCGTAACAGACTCTAGGACGTGAACATGATATGGGTTGTGTGTCACATTAACAGCTGTCATGTCATACTCTTTAAGTAGTAAATGTTTTTGGACTCGTGAGAGGCTTGAAGTGTTCACAGTGGACGGGTCACAGTTGTCTTTACCTTGCAGTAACATTTTTGTTTGTTGTGAAGAAGCCTGGAATTCAAAGTAATGTATTCATTGCAGTGTTCTCTCTTTGCATTGGTATGGGTTTTATGTAATATACACCCAGCTATGGAGAGAGAAAGAAAGAAAGAAAGATGTTTTCAACTTGCAGATGATTTGGAAAGCTTTTCTGCAGAAATAATGCTCTGGTTTGAAGAATTTACAACATTGAGTTTTCTCACAGAGATTAATAAAACAAGAAAATCTTTCTATATTGTGTATTGCCCTGTTCTGGCATTGCCAGGCTTCTGATTTAGTTTTGAGAACAACTTGCATTGTCTTTTACAGACAGAACAGTCTCTTGCTACTGAATGAACAGGGTAATTGATTACATTCCCTCTCCAAATGGGATCCTTCCTTGGATCCTTGTGGTGGGGTTTTTTTTTATGTTAGACTTTTCACTCTCCACACTGAATGTATTTTCCTTCCTTGCATCTTTACGTGGTTTCTTTATTTTAGGCTTGTGGTGTCTCAACTTTTTTACCATTTACATTCTGAAAACTGAGTTATTGCAACAACATGCAGTTAACCTGAAAGGCAATGTTCTGGTGTTCTGTAAATTAGAGCTGTTGTGAATCATGTAACTGACTGAGCTTTGGTTGAATCTTACCGTCAGCTTTTAAGGAAAGAAGATTTTGTGGATGTATTCTGGTTTTGGAAAAGCAGAAGCTTAAGTCAGCTTCATTTCTAACTTCTTTTTTTCAGTTAGAAACTTAAAGAAGTAAAAAAGTAGGAAAATAAAAAAACGTGTGCTACAGAAGTGTGAAATAAATTTCCTCTCTAAGAGTAACTTGGAAAATGAAAATGCATGTTGAAAGGAAAAGGAAAGGTAACTGGATTAACTGGATAGTTAATCATCAAGAATATTTCAGTGTTGCCCCTCGTTCGTGGGTCACAACCTGAAGTAGCAATTGAGATCTGTCAAAACACCAGGAAACATTTGTCATATCATTGCTAGGGAAAATTGGATACAGTTGTACTTCTCCATGAGCTGACATTACTTTTTGTGAGAAATGCTGTAATACCTTTTTTACTCTTTTAGGAAGATTATGATGAAATTGAAAACAGTTTAGATGCCTCTTCTTCTGATTTAATTGAAATGAAGGTAAATTGAAAACGTGGCTCTATTTCAGACTGTTATTATTGCTCTGTGCTCATGCTACAGAAAGGTAAACATGACCATAATATTAAACTGAAACAGAATCCAAGACATAAATGACCTTGCTCAGAATACAGTCTGTCAAATGAGAATGCCTTGTGTTTCTTCCCTGCTTTTCAGTCATCTGTCAAGACTTCCTTTGCTTTTGTGGCAAATAAAAATTGCCTTGTAGTGTTGATTTCTTCTTTCTCCTGCTGATTATATCAAGTAGTAGCTGGATTTGGTTTTCACTTTGCAGTTGGTGTAGTACTCAAAGATACTCTTTAACATTCCAAGTTAGATATGAGAATGCAATGGGGCTGATAATTTTGTTTGGCTTTAATGTGCCAGAAAAATTGCTCATATGAAATACTTGGTTCCAGTAGGAAAAAAAAGTGCTAAATATAGTCAGTGAATGTATAGATTTCAATCATGGGATGGGGTGGGGGGATTGCAGTTTTCTCTGCCCCAAAACTATGTTTATAAAACCCTCATTTTATGTTTATTTTCCCCAACAGAAAATGGAGAAGCTACACTTGGAGCCAGGTACTGTTAAAGAAAAACATATTCTTGCCTTTTCAACTAATACTTTTTAAACCATTAACTATTAAAAAAAGCCCAAGCAAACAAACATAATTTACATTATTTTGATGATGGAAAATCCAGATCATGCAGGGTCATAGAGATTGGAAACCCAATCATATCCCCAGATCTGTGAAGTGATGCTTGTCATCTTTGAAATATTTCCAGTGACATGAAATGGTTTAAAAACCTGTTAAACTACATAAATGGATCTAGAGAAGTTAATCCCAGTTTAAAAACTAAAGATTCTACTTGTAAACAGATCTTGTGATATCACACACACCTTAACTCTGTTACTAAGAGAGAGCAGTGAAAGCAGTAAAGAGGTATTGTAGGGCATTAAGATGTAAAGATTAGTTACTGGATACAGAAGAAAGAAGACAGTTTCTTCATGGAAATTTCATACAGATACTTTTCACTTTCTGGACTGCAAAACACACTCATGCACCATCAGAAGATGCCCAGTTCTCATGTTGGACTGTCTGCTAAAAGAATTTCACAGAAAGTTAAAAATTGAACTCTCAGTGCCTTGATACGTTCAGTTAAGCATCTCGGACTCTGGAAGCTAACTAGAGAAGAAACAGAGCTGAACCATTTGATGAAGAATGTGAAGGATGAGCCAGAAGGTTGTTGTTAAATCTGTGGGGTCCCTTTTCTTCCCTGTTACCATTGTAGGGCTGGTTTGGTAGTTTGTGAGACAGCAGTTAGCGCAGCGAAAGTTTTCACACGGTGTACACTAGGGTTTTCCAATCTCTGTGTAGCTTAGAAGTTCTCTTGGTGTTAGTGTGGCAGCCATGCCAGTTCCACATTTGTGATTGCTGTATTTCCCTGGTGATTAAATCTTGTGCCATTCTATTCCTGTTAAATCCGTAGAAAATGAGAAAATACTCGACATTTTGGGGGAAACTTGTAAATCTGAAGTACTTAACGAAGACAGTTCCGAAGCGGAGCGGCCACATGCACAGGAAGCAAGTAACGTGGTGCCAGGCAAGAGGCTGGCGGAGGAAGAGGACGCTCTTGCTGCCGCTCAGTTGGAGGAAGAGGCTTTAGATTTGGACAGCAAATCGGCCCAAGCTATGGCAAGGAAGGAAGCAAAGCGTTTAGTTGTAGCAAAAGGAGGGGAGACAAGTGAACAGACAATAGAGGAAGAGAAGCCGGACTCTGACTCTTTAGTAGTAGAGAGCCCAAGCGATCAGAGTAGCAAACGCTCCCAAGGCCTGGAAGCCTCTAGTGGGGAACCGGCGGAAAAAGGCGCGGGTCCCGAAGGCCAAGATAGCCAAGAAGATGGCAAGCAAACAGAAGACAAAGCTAATTCAGAGGAATCCCCTGCCACTAAAGAGTCCTCAGCCAGTGAGGGCGGTGATCAGAAAAAGAGGTTTGTTTTTTCTCCGTTATAGACCAGATGCTATCTTGTTTTCATGGGTCGTTAAGCGATGCGAATAAGCTGTTTCCTTCAATTGGCCACCGAGACTGATGAAATTGTAGCCTGTTCCTAAAGTGCCTGTTTTATTTCTCCATGTGCAGATAAGTTGCTTTCTTTTTGTCTTTTTTGTTTTTTAAACACAGAGGGTTTCATTTCTTTCCTTCCTCAACCTTCACAGGTTGTTCTCTAAAATTACTCTTATTTGTAAACATCTTTCTAGTTTAAGTCTGTTTAAGAATCTGACTTCATTATTTCTTGTCAGATTTCTTAAATCAAGCATACAAAGGTGTGTTTTCATTTGCAACATATTTCCTGGTAGGTATTTCATTTTAGCATTTTTCATCATTTATAGTTTTGTCACTTTTCTTTCTGACTTGAATAACGTGGTGTTTTGTCTTTAGCCCTGTTGAGGAGGACAGAGATGCAAAGACCATTTCAAAAGATGAGAAAGGTATGTTTCTTTTAAGAAATACAACTTTAATGATTGATTGGAGAAACTGCTTTTGTATTGGATGGGGTATTTCAGTGGAAAAGCATTGGAATCCATGCAGGTGTTAAATATGGATTGCTCACATTTGTTTAAATTGTTTTCTGGCTTAGGGAACAGCACAGGGCAGAGGCAGCTACTTGGTTATGTCACTTTCTGCATGCAGAGCAAAGCACTTGAGCCAGAAGAAAAGTACAGAACTATATACAAGTCACTTCTGACTCATACGTACTCTGACTATTTCTACACCTGTATGAAAGGGTGTTATTTAGGATGAGGAGTTTTCCATGCTCCATGCATTCATTATGAGAGCTGTATTAGTAAGAGTATACAAAAATAAACTGATGAGCTCTTGAGTCTGTTGGATTTGACAGTAAATGCACGCAGGTCCGAAAGACGTCTCTATGTTGAGGGTTGACTCTCAACACCTGTATCACCCTAGTTCATGAAGTTAGTGAAGATTTGATAGTCCCAGTGTTGCAAGTGCAGTACCACTGCAGAAGCAGGGAGGGCCAAAACTAGAGATGTTAAGATGGATCAAACCTTATTCAAAAAAGACATGGACACAGTTTAAATAATCAAAACAATTGTCAGTAAAAGAGAAGAGAGTGCTCACTTTTCCTTTTCTCCAAGATGCTGGTGCCTGTGTAATTGCAGGCAGCTGTTTAAAATTCTTGTGTGGAGCAAAAGCATGAAAGCTTATGGCTCAGCTTTTTGAAACACCAAGACAATGTATCTCTCTTGTTGTTTGTACCCATGACACACCTTTGTCCATGCAGTTCTTCAGAGATGACAGGTACACATAGTCTGCTTTATACAAAAGACCTCTTTCTTTTTTAGAGATTGGCACAAATGATTGCATGCTTCCCTTGGGAACTTGTAGAAATACTAACAACAGTTGCAGTGCTAAGCTTATGGTTGAGACAATGACAAGAATCATCAGCAAGTAAGAGGTGGAAAGACACCCAAATAAAATAGCATTTTATAAAGGTTTCTGGAAGAAATATCTCCTCTCAATGAAAGCAGTTCTGAGAAATTCTGTATAGCACCAAGAAACCCACCCCAAACCAAGGCTTTTCTCTCACTTCAGAGATTCCCCAGTCCAGTTACTTTCTTGAAGAATGACATAACAGACTTCTGTTGCATGAGTCAAAGCTTGTAGTTCCATCTGAAAGATTTGAGACTTGTAATACTACTTGCCTTCAGAAATGTGAATTGTGGGGGGAGAATGTTACACATCGCACTTCATTTGCTCTATGATTTAAGGAAATAAAAGATGTGTGTAAGTGCTCCTTCTAAATTCAGAAACAGTTGTTGAAATAATGAGGATTTGGGGTATGTTTTGGTTGTGTTTGTTTGTTTTCCTAATTAGGTCGCACAGCTAGCGGTTCTGGTAGGAACTTTTGGGTGAGTGGGCTGGCTTCCACTACCAGAGCTACAGATCTGAAGAATCTGTTTAGCAAATATGGGAAGGTAAGGGTTTGGTTGGGTTGAGATGGGTTTTTTTTCACTTGAAACTCTCTTAATAAGATTTCTTAGCTCCTGGCACTGAAAATACCAATGAAAGGAATCAAATTATCGAAAATATTGTGGCTTATCAAGGAAAAAAATTGCTGAAGTGCATGTTGAGTGATTGCTTTTTTATCTGTCACTTGCTTCCAAACAAACAGATAAATCCTGTGCTGTGTTCACTCACTGGCAACTCACAGCCAGTAGCAAATTTAACACCATTTGGCTCCCATCTATTGATTCAGCTTTTGCAGTGCTGCATTGGCTAGAGAAGCCTCATTGGCTCCAAGCTATGCTCCTTTTTTATTTCTTAACCTTTTAAAAATAGAAGTTTCCTGAATGACGATGGACAGAAATAAAACAGGGTAGAAACAGAGCTTGTAGTTTTTGCTGCTAGATGTCAGGCACTTGTTACAGTGAGTGTAATACCTCTTTGTTTTGGAAAGGTGGTGGGTGCAAAAGTGGTCACCAACGCTCGCAGTCCTGGTGCTCGCTGTTACGGCTTTGTTACAATGTCCACAGCTGAGGAAGCAACAAAATGTATTACTCACCTCCACAAAACAGAGTTGCATGGGAAAATAATCTCTGTTGAAAAAGTGAGTACTGATCCTCAAAGATATTCCATTACCACGGCATTGTACAAAATGATTGAGACCACATTCTCAGCTGATGATGTGCAAAACAAATTTCAGGCAAAAAATGAACCTGCTGGGAAGAAGCCAGGGGAAAAAAAAGAGAACGAAGCAAAGAAAGAAACAGCCAGTGAGAGGTACTGTTCTCAAAGTGCTCTGTCCAAAGGTGTTTTGCTGTTCTTCAGTCTGTGTTGATTTGTCATGAAAAACAAAATGGCAGAAAGAAATTCTTTAGCAAACATTCAGAAGGAGTGATTAGATGCATTTCCCCAACTTCCACCATAGCTAAACTCCTGCTGATGTTGAGGTTCTGTGGTGTGCTTTAAGGGAGGCACTGGAACGTTGCATTTTCAAGCATACCTTTTAATTTAACTACATTTGGCTTTTAGTAAAGATTGTGGTGCTTTGTGGTCCTAAATCTACAGGAAAGGCCATTTGAGAATTTTCATCAGTGTGCCACTGTTCCATTGTTCATTTTTTCTGTCATTGGAATTGGCCTTTCTCAGGTGGCTGTGGGTCACAGACAGTTAAAGACCAGTTGTCCAAGCTGCTGTTTCCAGCACAGATTCCTCTTCAGCACTGTGGTTTTCCTCTAGCATTACTGAAAGCAGCTGAAAAAGTCACTTAAGAGAGTGAATAAGACACTTTGCTTTTGTTATTTTCTTGAGGTATAATTCCTATTAAGTGCTATTTCCTGAGAAGTTTTTGCCTTTATGTCACCTAATTGCCTGACGAAAATAGTTCATAATTGTCATGTTGGGTAAGAAACTCTGTGGCCACTACGAGCATGGTGGAGTGAATTTTCCTTTTTGCCTCCAGTTGAGATACCTGAATCATGGCCAACTTTTTATAACAACTGCACAGAATGGTCTAATTGTCTTATTTTCTGGTGTAGGAAGTTCTAGAAGGAAATCTTAATTATGGCTGTCTTACCACAGCAGAATTCTACTTTGTTACTGTGTTGCTAGCATTCTTCTTTACATTTTCTTCTCTCTTACTCTGTATTAGTCTAATCCATGTCATTATCCACCTATAGATCTGGCAGTGCTAAAAGAGATGAGAAATCTGACCAAAAAGATGATTCTAAAAAGACAGAAGACAAAGATGAAAAGGAAAAAAAGGATAAAGATGAACTGAAGTCTGGTTCATCAGATCAACCTAAAACTACTAAGTCAGGTAATTTGGCTATTGTTGCTTTTCAGAGAGTACAAGTATTTTTCTTTCCAAAATAACTGCCAGTGTTCTGGAATTATTTCCAGTTCTAAGCTGAAAATCCAGAAGGTATAAAAAGGCAGAGGGGAGGGTGTTTAACAGAACTGGGAAATGATTCTTCTTATTTTAAAGAGGGTTAAATGCCTGTTTTCACATTTCAGAGAATACAGCTTCTGGCATAGCAATGAATGATGGTATCTGCTTGGTTTTTACATCTCTTTCCCTCCAACCTCTATAATTTGTTTTTAGGAAGTAAAGGAACAGAGAGAACAGTAGTAATGGATAAATCCAAAGGAGAACCTGTAATCAGTGTGAAAACATCAACTACGTCAAAAGACAGAGTAAGTAATGTTTCCTGCATCCTGCCAAGCTACACATAACCCACACATGGATTAGTAAAATACCTTTCACATGTCTGATGCCACACTCAGCAAGGATATCTACCACACCACTGTGGGCCGTGAAGGGTTACTGTGGTCATGTGTGGTGTGTCTGTAACATTCAAAAACAAACAGCTCTTCTGAAAAATACTGGGACCAACCTTTGAGATGTGATGTGTACAAATGGAAAGGGAGCTCACAGTACTGCTTGTGACAGTTGTCCTTTTATAAATGTACCCCATGGAGTTTCTCTATTTCAATGTTTAATACAGAGCATTAAGAGCCAGGATCGTAAATCAGAGAGCAGAGAGAGACAAGGCATCGTGCCATTTGACAAAATCAAAGCACAGCGCAAGATGAGGGAGGCAGAGCAGCGCCGGTAAGAGCAACAGTGACACCGTTGGAGTTGACTGTGGTTTTCCACCTTGAATATCATTTTCTTTTAACTAACGTGACTAAGATAAAGCAGAGTTTTGACTTGTTTTTCACTTGTTATTTCTTCTGTGTTTGTGGGTTGAATTGGGATTGACTCTGTTAATACTAAGGTTGAAATTGTGTTTGGGGGGAGGGGGGGGAATGCAGTTTGGGGTGGGTTTTATTGTTCTTGCTCCATTTTTGTGGTTTAGATGGATATAACTATGCTGCTCTGCTCAGCTGAGCATACATTATAGTAGAGGTGAAGTGATAAATCTAAATTTGCCACACTAAGAGAAAGATCAGGAGAAAAGTTGCCTTTTCTGAGATTAAGACCTTGTCCTAGTATTCAACGTCTCCATAGTCTTTGAAACAAAACATTCATAGTATTGCTTTAAAATACATCGTGTCACAGAGAAACTTGTGAAAAATATGACCTGAATTCCATGTTAAAACATTTTCCACACATTACAAAACTTCTGGTGCTGACCTGAATTGAACCTGAGCCTTAGTGGAATCCCATTACCCAACATACTGTTCTGGCTTCCTCAGAGCTGAGTATTTTGTTTTGAGTTAGAAGGAACGAGCTTGAGGCATTTGGATTCAGATTCTCCAGAGCATAGAGGGTTATTTGCCCCAACAGGTGGGTTTCATGAGAGTAGAATTATCAGTCTCTAAACACAAGTAATTGATGTGCACCCTGAGTGTCTTCCCTCTGTGCCTTCCCTCCCATCTCACTCTTGGCTATAACTACAAGGAGCCAATGCAAGTTGGCAGTCCCTGTGGTTTTAATTTGCAATACTTTCTCATCTTCATTTTTGTTTTCCTTTCTAGCTTCCTTTATTTGTTGAAGTCTTAGATGAATAACCTTTTGTTCCTGTTCCAATAGCACACGTGAGCGGCGGGAGAGACAGCAGCACCTGCAGACCATCCGGGAACGGGAGGAAAGGGAGAGGCTTGAGATTGCTCGTGAGAGGCTGGAAATTGAAAGGCAGCGTCTTGAACGAGAACGGATGGAAAGAGAGAGGCTAGAAAGGGAACGAATGCACATAGAGCATGAGAGGAGAAGGGAACAGGATCGCATCCAGCGCGAGAGGGAAGAGCTGCGGCGCCAGCACGAGCAGCTGCGCTATGAGCAGGAACGGCGCTCGGCGTTGAGAAGACCATATGACATAGATGGCAGGTAAAGGCAGTTCCTGTGCCCCCTGATCGAGGGGAACCTGCTTTAGCAGGAGGTTGGGCTGGAGCAGCTCTGCAGGGCCCTTCCAACCCCCACCATTCAGAGGTTCTGTGGTCATGTTTAGTAGCCCCAGTCAAACTAGCCTCAGCAATTTTTCAGCTCCCTTTTGAACGTAATTACCCCTGTTCTGGTGTGCACAGTTTGGAAGGAGGAAACAATGTCAGAGCTAACCTTTTTTTACTAAATTGGACTAAAATGAGTCTGTTCTTTCTTCCAGGAGAGATGACCCTTACTGGCCAGAGGCAAAAAGAATGGCAATGAATGACAGGTACCATTCAGATTTCAGTCGCCAGGATCGCTTCCATGACTTTGACCACAGAGATCGTGGCCGCTACCAAGACCATTCAATAGACAGGTTGGTGTCTTACCTCCACTATCCTGCCTGCAATGGAAAGAGAAGAACGTGTCTGATGTCACATTTTGCTCACTTCACCACATCTTTGGTTTGCATTTTGTGTTTTAAGTGTGGCTGTGGACTTTTTTCATGTACAACCATGAAGAGATTTGTACTGTGGTGTGAGTTAAACCTTCTAGGCAGGTTTGTTCATACATGGATAGGATTCTGAGAAATCTCTAAATAATATTGTAGGCAACCTAGCATCTTAATGAGAAAATTCTGGCTTATACCTTAGGAGTAATTGGGTTTTCCAAGAGTCCAAACTGTCATGGTTTCCATATGTTCCAGCTCTTTGTGCCTTTTGTGTTCAATGTTGGCACTAGATGGGATGTAGGACTTGTCATCTGTGTTGTTAAGTAAATGGATTTTTACTGACTGCTGTACATTTTACTAGCACAGTCTGATTGTTAATTGTCTGCTTGTAGGAGAGATGGATCAAGGACAATGATGGGAGATCGGGATGGACAAGTGAGTTGCTTTATAAAGCTACAGAAACACTTTAACTTCTTATAACCTGTTTCTCTGTAAAATTTCAGTAGTTCAAAAATCAAATGATGCCTCCCAAAATCTGTATTGAAAACCAGACTGGAGTTTTCTTTAAGGCTTGGGCAGTCGGGTTAAGTGTCCTTTGCCTTTCAGCACTACCCAGATGAACGCCATGGAGGCCCAGACCGTCACTCACGAGACTCTCGGGAAAGCTGGGGCAGCTATGGATCTGACAGAAGAATGAGTGAAAGCAGAGGGATGCCCCCCCAGTCACGGTCAGTGTGGTGCAAGTGGGATGCAGGTTTTGGAAATATGATCCTTTTTTTACCCAGCTTTCACCTATGAATCTGTTCTCTGTTGGATGGACTATAAATAGCACTTTCATTTTGCTTTGTGCACCAAAACATGCATCTTGGCATGATTATTTTTTGTTAATGTCTTCATGTTTTCAATTAATTTTACCTGACATTACTATGAAAGCTTGATATTTTCCAGTTAGTGTTTCTTCCCCATTTTGTAGTCATTGCAAACATTATCCTGTCAGTCCTTTGAAAGGAAAACAAGTTGCAGATTAGGGGTGTGGAGGAGGTGTGCTGAGGTTTTGTGTTGTGGTTTTGTTTTTTTTAAGTCCTATGAGTAAGCCAGCCTACAGAAAACACCAAAAATAAACGGACTGGTCAAAACAACCAGCTGGGGTGTTCACAGTAAACCAGGATATCAAAGTAGCACCAAACAGATTCAGAAAATATTCTTATTTGTTGTGTTAGTTAAAAAGAAGGCTTACTGAACAGAAGGCCCTGTGCTGAGCCCTGGGGAGGCTGCAGCTCGAGGGCTGTGCTCAGTGCTGGGCCCCTCACTCACTGCCACAGGGACACTGAGGGGCTGCAGCGGGGGCAGAGCTGGGGAAGGGGCTGGAGCACAAGGGTGCTGGGGAGGGGCTGAGGGAATGAATGGGGGTGTTGAGCCTGGAGAAGAGGAGGCTGAGGGGAGATGGGAGCACTCTGCAGCTCCCTGACAGGAGGTTGTAGCAAGTAAAAAGTGACAGGACAAGAACAAACGGGCTCAAGTTGCCCCAGAGGAGGTTGAGACTGGAGCTGAGGCAGAACTGTTTCCCCGAGAGGATTGTCAGGGGTATGGTCTTTGCCAACCCGAATGATTCTGTGATTGCTCCTTGCTGTTCTGTGCTGGTGCCCTGGCTAACGTGAGAAGGTCTGAATTTCATCTTTCTGCAGGGATGGACGTGACTGGGGAGACCATGGTCGCAAGTTTGAAGGCCATCAGGATCGCTCCTGGCAGAGCAGTGTGGATGGAGGAATGATGGGACGGGATCATGAGAGGTGGCAAGGTACACTTCTTGCACAGCAGTTCCTTGCTTGTGCTGTGTAAAGCATAAAATACAGGCACTATCATCATTGAAGACGAAGTAGAACTATTACTGTGGGTATAAAGAATGCATTTGACCTCTTTTAGGTGGAGGCAGAGGCAGACCTGGCCACGTGATGCATCGGGGAGGCATGTCAGGGTAAGAACATTACAAAGAGCAAAGTGTGTTTGTTTCCCTTTGAAGAGGCATCTCTTCTATTTAAATTGGCCAAAGAAACATTTGATGGGAGCATCAGTTACCAGATTTGTTATTTAAATGTCAATGAATAAAAGGCAGTGCATCTTACTGAAGGGTGAGAAATCACCCCCAAAAGCTTTAAAAGAACATCCATCATATCACCCTGACACCAGAGTCACGAGAGAGACTAATTCAACTGTCTGAATCACTTCCTAGGCGTGGAGGTTTCATACAAGGTGGCAACCAAAGTCAGATGATGCATGGAGGAGGAATGCAAGGAGAAGGATTTGCTGGCCAAGAGAGAGCAAACAGACCCAATGACCCTCGTTTTAACCGTCGCTACTGAATGGGGTTTAATTTTTAATGCAAGGTGGCAACTGATAGGAATCTGTTCCCCAGGGTTTACCATTCATTGGAACTTACAGGCTACTGTAAGTCTAACTTGTTTTTTTTTTTAAGCTGCTGCCATATGATGTCACTCAATCCAATGTGAACTCATTTGTTTTTTGTAATGTGCTGTTCATATCCCACTGAAAATGTTTGTTAACGAAGCATTCCATTTTCCATAAATAAAAGCCAGTTTACAGTTAATTGCTTTGTTTCAGCACTTCCTGGAAAACTTCCATTGATTCAGCTACATGTTAAACCATGTCTCTTTCAAAGATGAAGTGTCAGAACACCTTACAGGAGACACTTTGCACAGCTCCCTGAAATACACTGAAACGCTGTGTTACTTCAGCCATATCAATATCAACTACCAAAACTGGCCAGCAGGAGAGAATCACAGAATCTTAAGAATTGGAAGGGACCTCAAAAGATCACGAAGTCCAGAGCAGGACCACCTGGAGTAGGTCACACAGGAACTCATGCAGGTGGATTTGGGATGTCTCAAGAGAAGGAGAATGTTAGTAGATTGTTTTAACACCTGCTACTGCAAAACTGATTTCAGATCCTGTAGGACAAGTGGCTTTTTTTTCCAATCTTGTCCCTGTTGGTAGGTACCAAACAACAGAATACTCTTCAGCTTTAAACAAAAGATGCTTTGTCTTCCATGGAAATTCCTATGTTTCAGTCTCTCTTGCCCCTGTCTGAGCACAGCCGGGCTCCATCTTCCCCGTCCTCTCCCTACAGACTGAGGTACCAGCAGATTCTGTGACAGAAAACATGCAGGTACCTGTGACAGTAATGACTTCCAGTCGCTTTTGCTTAGCTCCTGATACAGAGGTTAGCCCAAACCTCCACCAACTTCAGGTCAGTAATTACACCTGGCAATCCATAACTTCCCTGAAGCAGATCAGAACCAGCCATTGCCTTCCTTTGGCATCATTTAGAATGTGAGAACTAACACAATGAAGATTTGTACAAAGACTTGTCTCTTTGTTGTATCCAAATTGTAGCTGGTGAAGTCATCTCTGGAACAATGTGGCCTTAAGTTACCCACCAGAGATGGCTGATGTGATGCCAAGATGGAAAAAAAAATATGTTCTTTTTATTAGTAGGGTCACTGTTGGGTTTTTTCCATCATCAGAGATGAACCTTCTTCCCTCAGTTGCCTGATTCTCATTCATTTCCCACAGCCTGCATTGTTACTGAAAGTGAAACTCCAGGTCTGTTTCATCAGGGTTGAGACTTCCCACATTGGAAGAGGATCCCTGTGGACAAACCCTTTAAATTCTGAGAAGCTGCTGTGATTTACAGCAGGGGGTTGCCTCAGGCTGTCTGGATCACACAGACAACAGTGTAAAAGATGATTTTTTTCTTTTTGCTTTAATGGTGAAGCTGAGGCCCAGAATGGTTTGAGTCATTTGTTCAAGAACACAGACTGGGAATGCAAACAGAACAAAGAGATGTTCAGATTGCTGCACTCGGTAACTAATAATCCTGTGGGTCTGGCTAGAATCCAGCGCCTTCTTGTGTTTAATCCTTTAGATGTTCACCTCTGATACAGAGAAAGAAAATACAAGAGTGGTGATAACACCCAGACCTGCTCTGCTTTGTCTTTCCCACTTTAGATCATTGCCCTGTAAGCAGGAGGACAAAGTAAATCATTGCCAGTAGATAGAGCCTATGCTTGTCCCTGTTCCTGTCCCCTCTCTGCAGGAATGGCATGGAAACATAACGCTCCAGCACAACTGATCTGTCCATTTGTACCTTTAGGGAGAGGATTTTCCCTTGTCTTCAGCAGATACATAGCAACCCCAAAGGGATTATAAGGTTTCCCTTCCAGCAGAGACAGGCTCTATTTACAGCACCACAGTCATTTATAATCACGAGGAACATTGTTGTCTCCTGCTCTAGTACTTGAGGAGTCTGGAGAAGCCAAGAAAGTCATGCCCATGACCAAGACCACTGCATCCACAACCTACACTGATGCAGGCATCGGTCGTGATGCCAAAAGGAGAGGATTTTAACATGAGAGGAGACACTAACTCTGATAAAAGAACCTTTTGGATCACTATGAGGTGAGGCAAAAAAAAAAAAACAAACCCAAACGAACAAACCAAACTGGAGCCTCTTATCTCATTGTTTACAGCATCTCAAAGCCGCACTTCCTGGAGGCTGAACGCTTTCCTCCCCGCCCCATCAGGTTTTTAACCGAACTGCATTTCCTTCTAACCCCGCTAGATGGGAACAGTGACTCCAGGCCTTTCTGACACCGCGGCAGCCGATGGCTCGGACCAGACACCCACAGTGGCTGCGAGATCCACCCAGCCTCGAATGAATCCGGTGGGCGGAAATAATGGGACAGATTCAGGTTTGGGGGTTTTCTGGTTTCATTTGCTTTTTGCCTGGTGCAAAATGGGCTATCAAAAACCAATTTAAATCCACACAGCACGGGTGGAGACAAAGCTGAAGAGCTGCCTTCTGCTCCCTGATGCCACAGAAACTCCCACCCCCTTTTCTTTTTTCTCCTCCCCTTGTGTAGTCACAACCACTAAGGGCTTGAAAAGATAATAGTTAACTTCAGAGGTGGGATGGGATCGGTCCAGAATCCTGCTCAGTGCCACAATGCTGCCATGTGTAAACTTTTTATCCTCCTGTAGGACATTCACTAGAGACAGCCAGAGTACCTCACAACTGGTGACAGGGAAGAGGCAGCCTCTGAGTCATCATTACAAAACATCTGAGAGGTAAAAAGACAAAATCTGGAAAGGAGGACTGAAAGAACACACAACTACCAAATGCACTGGGGATTTTTTTAGAGCTACTAATGCCACCTCATCTTGTGCCTGAGGTATTCCAGAACCATTTGGAGCAGTGACACGAGGCCATTCTGGCAGAATCACTGTATTCAGAAAGAGAAAAGCTGCTAGGGGAGCTGGAACAAAAGAAACCGTTTACTCTGAGGGCAGTCAAACGTGGGTATAGGTCATCTAGAGAGATGGTGGAGTCTGCATCCTTTGAGATGTTCAAAACATGGCTGGACTTGGTCCTGGGCAACCTGGTTTAGTTGACCTTGCTTGAGCATGAATGCTGAACCAGATTATCTTGAGATGTCCCTTCCAAACCCAACAATTCTATGAGGTGCAGCACAGGCACTATTTTAACAAGCCTCTTTCTGCACTACCACTGAAGTGTGCTCAGCAAAGGAACCTGCTCTGCACCCTGTGTTAGCTACAACTATTTCTAAAGGTCACAAACTAGAATTGGCAAAACAATTTGACTTAAATCCAGCAATTGCATGAAAGGAAACAGCCCCTTAGTGAATGTACACATTGCCATTGAGATGTAATTAGAGAACAGATGTGCTGGGTCAGATGAAAATATCCTTCCCACTCAGTCTTTCTCTTTTAGAGGCAAGTGTGGAAAGAAAAATATGGTGGAACAGAGTGCATGTAGAGCTGATAAACTCCCAGTGTCTGGCACTCCAAGTTGTAGCTTCCATCTGGACCATTAGGTTTAAGAGTCACTGATGGACCCATCCTCCAGGATTTAACTTAATCTCTTTTTAAGGCTATTTATACCTTTGCCAAATCCTCTGAAATCTCTTGGAGCAAAGTTTCGTCACATAACTATTTGTTAAAAAAGGAAACAAAACCCCCACAAATCCTTCTGCCTTCTTGTGTTTTAAATCTGCTTCCTAATCTGAGTAAGCACTCATCCTACTCTCCCAACCTACCCCTGCCTAGTTCCTGTCCTGGAGGTGCCTCTTGGCTCATTCTGTAACTAGCACAGACTACAATAATGAGACTGTGGTAGCACATCAGTGTGGGAGAAACTTGCATCACAGACTTCAAAAATTCCCTTCTACTGCACACTGTCAGCAAGTACTGCAACTACTGCTGGCTGCTCCCAGCTGTGTGACAAGTCTCAGAGCACCTGGAAGCAGCTTTCATATCAATAACGTTCTTTGTCTGACAGAGGCACTCCTAGTGCTAGTTGGAAGGCAACTGTTTTGCCTCTGCAAAACATCTTTTACTGTTACCTTTGTATTATTTTAAAGCTGTTGGCTTGTTTTGGGATTTTCCTTCAAGGTTAATCAGAATCATCTGTTTCATTAGCAAGTTTATCACAGAATGGTTTTGGTTGGCAAAGCCCTTGAAGCTGCTGCAGTCCCAGCCCTGCCCTCACCCTGCCCAGCCCAGCACTGACCCACAGCCCTCAGCACCTCAGCCCCACGGCTTTGGGATCCCTCCAGGGCTGGGCACTGCCCCAGCTCCCTGGGCAGCCTGGCACAGGGGCTGACACCCCTCTCAGGGAAACAGTTCTGCCTCAGCTCCAACCTGAAACTCCCGAGGCAACTTGGCCCGTTTCCTCTTGTCCTGTCACTTGTTATGGGGGAGCAGAGACCAGCCTCCACCTCACTGCAGCCTCCTGTCAGGGACTGTCAGAGAATGCTCCTGTCTCCCCTCAGCCTCCCCCAGGTCCCTCAGCTTGAAGAGCTACACCTCAGCATACAGCTATCACTCCATTCCAACTGATCCACCATCTCTCTGAAGCCTCTGATCACTGAGAGACAGAGCAATTACTGCAGTCTGTGTGCTAAAACCAACCCAAATACAAATGGAAGTTCCAAAGTCTTTTATTGTAGCCCTTGCCCGGCTGAGCTGCCCTGTGGAGGGACGGACTATGCATCATCCCACGGACAACAAAGGATGGAGAACCATCAACCCTGGAGAACATGTTCATTTGACAAGATCCTTCACATACTTCCAGCCTTCCTCAGTGTATTCACAGGCCCTGGTGGGAGCTACAGACAAGGCAGACATGACTGTCTGCACTCCTGCAAGGAAAGCAGAGAAGAATTACCCCCAAGAAGTGCATCATTCAAGCCAACTTTCCCGATGTAATTCTAGCACTGCAGATCCCTTTACACATGGAGAGAAAAATTTATCTCTAACAGAAGCTTTCAAACATACTGAGGCCTGAACGATCCTTGGTTCAAGTACAGCTTTATTGTCTCAGCAGCATTTGTGACACAAAGGAATTCCACCTTGAGGACCAGTGTAAGGGACAGACAATTACAAGACTGAAACAAACAGCTGAGCTCTGTTCCATTTTATTTCTGGCTTTGACACAGACTCCATGGGTGATGTTGGACACGTCACAACGTTTGTGGAATGTGTTTCCCCACTTTTGCACCATAAAAAAACCCTTCTAAACTAACTTACTAGGCTTCTATAACATGCTTTGGCCTTCAAACAAGATCTCTACAATCCTAAAAGTAATGGGAATACTCATCCCTTCTGAAGAGTCAGAGGCTGAGCTCACACCTACCACCATCTTTAACCAGAGGTTCAGCTTTCTCAAGTTGTCATTTCTCTTTATGCTCTAGTTTCCCTGATGTGATGAACTCATGGGTGCTTAAACTCTGTTTATTTATTGTGGGGGACACAGGCCTCTCCAAACACTCCACTTCGATTCTAGGCCAGTGTAGGCACAGCCTGTCTGGGGGCACAGGTGGACAGCTTTGTAGGTAAAAGAAACACCAGCTCTTCTTATTAGAAAAGGCAGACAGGTTTATGGCCACACACCCTCCTCCTCATTTCACAGTTGGAACAACAACAAATTCAGTCAAAAGTCCCTCAGTTTGACAGTGGTAAAACCTGGAACTGAATACACTTCCTTAGTCCCAGTCCCAATGCTCCCTCAAGCAGACTGTGACATCTGCCACCATCATGCAGCTTAAGAAGCTTTATTGAAACAAAAGTGGTATAAGCTACAGCACTCTTGGCCCTTTGTTCCTTTCACAGTTTGCTGAGAAGTTATTTTACCTTTATTCCAGGAATCAGAGAGAGAAAAGTCAAATTTTGGGGTGGGTGGGAGCTAGGAAGAGAGAAAGAGAGAAAATATCAGCATGTGAAGGGCTTCACTTATAACAAGATTCACATCACCTGGCCTCAGACCACCAAACCTCCTGACCTCAGATCTCAAAGCAACTTGGTTAGATGCTCTCAAGAAGTCTCAAAAGGGATCAGATATGGGGCTCAAAGTCTGGGCTTTGCTCCTTCCCCCAGTACAAAGCAGGGGCAGAAGGCAGTATTGATCATTTGGGTGCTCCTGAAGAATCACCTTCAGGCTGTTTCCTTACAGGAATTAGTATAGACAAAAAAATGCTTTTCAACCTTTCAGTAAAAGCTTCTCCTGTTGTGAAGGGTTTAAAACCTACAACTTACAGAGAATTCCATTTGACAAACTGTTGGAAGCTTCAGAAATCAGGAGGAGAATCTCTTCATTCAGTTCTCAAAAGCACAGAGGAAAGCTTATGAACACCACTACATAGGGACACATCTCTCAGAGCACGCTTGCCATCCCCCCTCCACCCTGCATGGCCTAGTTACCCTTTCTCATTTGAAACAACATCTGTGAGCAACATCTCTCCCCTAAATTTGAAATCTTCTCTTTTCATTTCAATCCTCTTCAAAACATTACCAATGCCAAGTCGAGTTTCAACAGCAGAACTCCTTGTGAGCATCACTAGAACCAGACTATCACCTCAGCGTTTTCTCCTCCTCATGCACAGAGTGTGTTTGTTTTGCTGTGTTCAGTCCTTACCTCCCAGCCTATGTAACTTGTCCACTCTTGGATAACTGGAGGCAGTGCTTCTTGAGCTTTTCTGAGGGCTTCAGCACCTTGTGTGCCACTGCCCAGAAGCCCCTGATCGTATGCCACGTAGACAGCAGCTCCAGCCAGGCTACCTTTGATGACAAACCTGCAACAATCAAAAGAAGCAACAGTTCAATTCATGTTATGATTATCAGTGTACCTCTCTTGGTAAGCTGGGACCCTGGAAGGGGTTCAGGTGAGGGAGTCCTGGCCCAGGCTGCCCAGGGAGGGTGAGGAGGCTCCTGCTCACGAGGTTTCCAACCCCAGCTGGACACGTTCCTGAGCCAGGGGAAGCTGCTTGAGCAGGGGCTGCGGCTGGATGAGCTCTGCAGGGCCCTTCCAGCCCCCACCATTCTGGGACTCTGTGAAAATATCCAGCTACCTTCCTTTTCTTCTCAGGCCAACTATTCCCCATCCACCACTTCAAACCATAACATTCACATTTAACAGTGACAGTTTTCAGGACAAAATGTCAAACCCCTCAGAGGATGTGCCTCTTCTTAAAGTCTGGGAATTCCTGGCATACACCTTTGATAAAAAAGGACTAAAGGATTTTTGCAGTAAGACATCCATGCCAATGATGTGGCTCTTGCTGTCTTGTAATCTGCTTAATTTGACAGGCTCCACCTTGTTAAGCTCATTACAGACCAGTTAGCACCTGGCCATGCCTGCTCCTGCATCACCTTGCCTTTTGAAGTTTCCCAGTAGACTGCATGGTGTGCAGACACTAAGATTTACAGCTGTAGTGGGCAGCTTGAAAAATGTTAAGCAGGAAGAGACTCTTTGCCCTTCTTTACTTCTAATTACAGGTAAGAGGTCTGGGGAAACTGACTTCTTCAAATTCACTGGGCAGAGAGTTGCTTCCCTATTAAAACCAAAAAGTGCTGCACACCAGGGGATGAAAAATCCACCAGCAACCAACCAACCAGAACTTGCCAGAGAGCAGTACTGCAGCAGCAGAATGTATCACAAGTACAGCCCTTGAGAGGCAAGAGAATTAGTATCTAAATCCCTATTTTTGGCAAAAGGGGATTTCTCTGTTACAGACTTATTACTGGGTCCCAAATGCATCCTTCCACATCTTTTCACCTGGGCTTTATGTGCAGGTTTGAAAGTGGTATAGAATCACTCTGAACGGGTTTCATTCTCCACTGGTGCAACTTGAGGCCATTTCCTCATGTCTTATCGTTTACTACTGGGGAGCAGAGACTGCAGCCTCCTGCCAAGGAGTTGCAGGCAGTGCTCCTGTCTCCCCTCAGCCTCCTCTTCTCCAGGCTGAACACTGCCAGGTCCCTCAGCTGCACCCCATCACACTTGCGCTTCTGGTGCTGTTGTGGCCCAACTGTACCACCTGGCTCTTGGTCTTGTTGAACCTCATCCCATTGCCTTTGGCCCAAGGCTCCAGCCTGGCCAGGGCCCTCTGCAGAGCCTTCCTGCCCTCACTCCTGCTCAGCTTCGTGCCAGCAGCAAACTGACCGAGGTGCACTCAACCCCTTCATCCAGATCGCTGACAACCACGTTAAACAGCACAGGCCCCAACGCTGACCCCTGGGGAAACACACCCGTGTTGTTCCCTCAGCAAACGAGCCCCTCGGGCAGCGTTCCCCGTGCCGCCACGAGCCCGCCGGCCGCCCCCCGCCTGTCCCGTGCAGCAGCCGCCGGCCGGGCCCGGGCCGGTTCACACGAGGTCAAGGGCGCAGAGCTGCAAGGCCACGAGCCGGCAGGACCGGCCGCAACGTGCCCGTGAGGTGAGGAGGGGAGAGAGACCCCTCCCCCGGCCGCGACGGCAGGAGCTGGGGGCAGGGTGGGGGAATGGCTGGGGCCGAGCTGTGCGGGCAGAGGGAGCGCGGCCGCGGGAACTCACTTGACGACGGGGAAGAGCCGGGCGGCCATGGCTCCAGCCGCGGGGAATGCCGGGAGCCGCTGACGTCAGCAGCGCCGCTGCCCGCCGCGCCCTTTAATCGCCGGCGGCGGTCGCCATGGCAACGCGCGGCTGAGGCGGGACGCGCGCGCCCTCAGCGCCCCCTCAGCGCCCCCTCAGTGCCCCTGAGCTCCCCTCAGCGCCCATCAGCGCCCATCAGTGACAATCAGTGCCTCTGAGCTCCCCTCAGCGCCCCACAGCGCCCCCTCAGCGCCCCTGAGCTCCCCTCAGCGCCCCTTCAGCGCCCCTCAGCGCCCATCAGTGCCCCTGAGTTCCCCTCAGCTCCCCACAGCGCCCATCAGCGCCCCTTCAGTGCCCCCTCAGCGCCCCTCAGCTCCCCTCATCGCCCCCTCAGCTCCCCTGAGCACCCCTCAGC
>WBNH01007196.1:0-13109 GCA_013401255.1 Urocolius indicus | reverse complement strand
TGTTTTATGTGCCAAGAATTATTTATAATATTAACTTAATATATAAAATTGCAATGATATATCCCTATTCTGAAAAGACAAATTCATTATCCAACATAATTTCAGATGTTACAGCTAACTACANAGGTGGGCCAAACCACGACAACCTTACTACTTAACTGTCCAAATCAAAAAACCTTACTTTGTAATAGCTAGTACACAAGTTAGAAATAGGAATTATCTGATATTATATGATTATTTTTCTACATTACTTCGACTTTCATGTGCATTCAATATCTCTACATTGCTGTACTCATTTGCTTTTTCCTCATGAACTATTGTTATGTGTAAGGGCTCTAAGGCATGTCCTGCAAGGATCAGCTGAAGGACTCTGGTTTTGTCCAATTTGGACAAAAGGAGTCACTAAGGAGTGATCTCACTACTCTGTACATCTTTCTGAGGAAGGGGAGAGGGAGATGCTGAGCTCTTCTCCCTGGAATCCACTGGCAAGATGCCTGAGAATGGTTAAAGCTCTATCAGAGGAGGCTTAGACTTGACCTTTGGAAGCATTTCTTTACTGATAGGGTGGTAAACACTGAAACAGGCTTCATGGAGAGATGACTGTTGCCCCAGGCCTGTCAATGTTTAATAGAAATTTGGACAATGCCCTTCATAACTTGCTTTAACTTTTTATTAGCTCTGAACTGATCAGGCAGGTGAACTAGGTGGTCACTGTAGGTCTCTTCCAACTAAAATATTCTAGTCTGGTCTACACTACTGTCATCTGTTCTGTTCTGTTCTGTTCTACAATTGTGACCATACCTATTTTTGTGCTTTCTCATAACACAAAGAGCTGAATGCAAATAAAGGGCTTAGGAGTCTAAAACAACAGTACTTAAATTTTCAGGTAAGCTGCATGAAACCTGCTTAGCTGCTGCCTGTGTCTAACAACAGTTCCGTTTACTGGATATCCCTGTCTTAAGGAGTCGTTCCCTGGATGTATACAGAAACATACCAGTTTAGATAGTGCAGAGAGCTAGAGTTCCTACTCTGTACAAATGGCCTTTTGACAGCCTGAGACTGGACACTGCCCGGTGTGTGGTATTTTAACCTAAAACTGTGTGACTAGATTCCAGAAGATTCAATGGCTGCCATGACTGCTTTTAAAAACAGTTTCAAAAGTTTTCTTAGGTGGTCACCTGGTTATCAAGTTATTGAATCTATGTTGTCTTTTGTTTTTTTATGAACATAGAGTGAATTATTTTAAGCCCATTAGCACAACCTCTGCATTTTCCAACCTGGGGAGACAATCTAAGCATAAAAGTTTTTCACTGTGGCACTTTCTTGGGCTTGGTCAAAAAGTTGTGTCATTTTTTTCCAGTGTTATCTTTTGCAATCACTCACAGTTGTTATAAGCCTATAAGACTCATAAAACTAATGAATATTTGTGTCATATTTATAAAGAATTAAGAGATATCATTTATAATTGACAGATATTTTTAACACCGACAGCAACTGTGATCCAGCAAGCAAAATACAATATTTTTTGGCTTCTCTGACAATTGTAACACTTCTTTTATAAGAGCATAAAATCTCTACATAAATCACAGAAACCCTTTTCCATTTTCAAATATTGTGACTCTGCAACTGGCAGTATGATTTGATAGCTTGTCAAAAAGATTTGAGAATGTTAAATGACATATGCAGTACAGGTGCCCTCATCTGTATTACAGATGCAGTTTTTGTGCTTGGACTTTATTCTCTGACTGCCTCTTGATCCTGCATGGCGAACATCATGTAATGACGAGACAGCTATTTATGCTTCTTCACATGAAGCTTAGACTTGTATTTTAAAGCAAGTCTGCCAACAGAACCTATGCATGATGCTTCCCTAATAAGGGCAAGGTTGGACTAAGAATACAAAGAAGATGTCTAGAATTATTCCACTTGGAACATTTTTCAGCTATCTGAAACTAATCAGAGTAATTTAAAATAGATAACGATTTGTGAGAGAGTTTAACATTACTCCAAATATGGAAACCCCTGCTACAGTAGTATATGAATACATAAAGTATATAAATCCTGTTAAATTTTGTGAGATACAGAGAAGTCTATTAAGAAGGATAAAAGGTTTAAATCCTGTTAAAATATTTCTTTTGGAAAGATAACATAAACTTCTTTTTTCCTGGCTTTTAATCCAGTTTTTGCACAGCTTCAATGTTTTCTTCTCATTTGAAATCAGTGTTCATATCATTTATGGTGACTGTAGGTAATATTCTCGGAGTAAATCGCTGCATGTTGGAAGTTCACAATTAAGTGCTTTAAAAGTAATATCTATGTGGTTTACAATGAAGAAAACACTGAACTAAGTCTTCATTCTGAAAAAAACCCCCATAGTTTGCCTGGGCTGGCGTCCTTGTTTCAACTGGAATAATTTTTTTCCTGATTGCTGCTGGAGGGCTATATTTTGGGTTTACAGTGATGAGAATGTTGATAGCACAAGGATGTTTTGGATACTTGTTAACTTTTTAATCATTTTTTCCACAGAATGGAATACAAATGCAGGAGTTTAAAATTTCAGAGTATTAATAACAATACCACAAATACCTAATATAAAAGACCTTTGAAATCCTACCCATCTGTCATTTAGTCACCTGAATTTACCCATGTTGGATCCAAAGTTTAGAACATACTCCTAGAAGTCAGAAGACTTTGTTTCAAAACATTACATTTCTACTGTAGTTCTACTGAATTTGCCCATCTTTTGTACAATGCTATGGTGAAAATAGTCAGTTAAAAAACTGTCTTTGCATCATTCCTCCATCAGAGAGGGTTTAAACCTATGTTTCTCAGTAAAATTTGATATCTGAAAGACCACTAGCAACTTAAGAAAGAAAATACCTACTGATCAGGCATCAGCAGAAAGGAATGAACAATTCATGTGATTAGTCATGAGATCCTGACTGACTACAATCATCTTGCAACCAACTCTTCAGCAGAGAGTGAGAAGCCTCATTTCTAGCTCAGTTTTAACATTTGTCAGGCTGAATTTTGGAATAAATGTGTTTTTTGATGCACATCTTCTCCTTTACAAAGAAAATGCATTTCCATATGGTTAAATTAAATTTATACTAGCAAGAATAGTCTTTTCAACAATAATTGGTAGAATTGTGAACAGAAATCTATTTCCTTTGCAGCTAATTAGCTCTTTACTCACTGACATTCCTGATTTTGTAAGACAACAGATTTTTTTTATTCAAAATACTCAAGATCTGAATGTAAATGTAACGAGACAAAGAGTTGATTCTTGTAAACATAGTTTCTTTTCTTTATATGTCATAAAGCAGAACAATAAAACATGTCTACATTTTTGTTAAGTAGCAGGGATGACAAGTGAAATAACTATTCCCACCATATTTAGGCCTATTTTAGGATCTGCATCATTGTTTTGAGCAGACACAAGAAAACATTTTATTTGCTGAGTTATGGTATGATGCTGGTATTTGATTGTATTATCTCAAAGAAATTCAGTTTACCAAGACAGAATTCCTTCTGCAATATTCACTAATTCTTGGGATTACATCTATTTCAAAGGCTAATGTTGGTAGAACTAAGTTCCAAGACCAGCACACAATTTAAATTAAAACTGATCAGACGCTGATGTAATTTTAGTATTGGAGTATATTTAACCACAATTCTTTAAAAAAAAAAAAACAACAATGTCCTCCCCTAAATGTTAAAATATCTAGGGGATATATGTGCATCATACTCTGATTACCCATGCAGGACCCTCCAGCTTAGGAGTGGAGAGTCACAAATAGGTTACTGTACACACTACTGCTTTGAAAGAAGGACATTATTTTTACTCATTACTTTTCTTCTTTAAAAAAAAAAAAAAAAAAACAACCAAAACCAAAACAAACATAGCTATATTTCCCCAGGGCATGTGAAGAGACATTTCTATATAGGCCAGAAAAGAGTATCCAATTCCCAAACAGTGCAAGGGGTTTTTTGTCATATTTTTAGTATTTCCTAATGTCATTTCAGGCAATGCTCTACTGAGAATAGAAGACATTATCCGATTCCAAGAAGCCTTTTTTTTCTTGTATAGGAAGCATAATGTAGAACTATAGATTTTAGTGTCAAATCTGGTTCTTCAAAATTAAGGGTCATGTAATCCAGCCTTGCCAAGGCTGTATTTTCAAAGATTTAATTCTTATTTTCATTACAGCTCAAAACTCTTTCAGGAAGTAGAAATAACATCATAAAAGTATTCACTCTTATGAGTTTGTTGGGCAACAAAATTCAGAAATATCTCAGATAACTGATGCAGGATGGAACTTCAAATGTTTTTGAAGTTTCAGACAGAAAACAAAAAGTTTCAGAAAAATGTACTAACAAATGAGCATTTTAACATAATTGATTTCTTTGTCTTTGTTTGGAAAGCTTTTGAAAGCACTGAGGCTGTATGGTGCACGCAGTTTGATAATGATCTGAAAAGTGAGAGCTTAAAATTAAAGAAACAACACTGTTTAATCATTAATAGTGCTAACTGAATCACTTTGATTAGAAAAAAATGCTTCTAAAGTTTCTCAGTTGTAATTTGATACATGAATAATATTTGCAGGATATAATATTTTCCAAGGAAAATGGTCTCCAGGTGAAATCAAGATACTTGTTTTCATAAGGAACATTTTTTTTCTAACAGAATTATTTGTCATTGAATTAATTTTTCTTAGAAGGAAATGTTATTGTAATGGATAGTTATTGCACTCTAGTGTGTTTGCTTATTGAGCTTGTTACTAGACTGTCTAGTCACATAGCTAATACTCTCAAAGATACCTGAAGGACATACAACATACATACACATTTAAAATAATAGAAAACTCACTCTACTGCTTAATATCTTAGCTTATATAAGCATTTGAACCTAAGCAAAGTGAGTGTAAATTATAAAGGAAGCACTGTTAACATCTGCTTGCACTGAAACATTCTTTTTTTTAATTATATGGCACAAAGTGATATGGAAAATTTGACCCAAATTTTCAATATTTGTGTGTGACCTTATCAGAGTACTTTGAAATTTAAGGACATGATTTTCAAAGCTATGAATTTGCCTTTTCATCATTAGCCAATATTTTTTTTCTTTTTTTCACACTGTTTCATTCTGCCAGAAGCAAGGACATCTATATGATCAGTGGCTTGTTTAAGGCTGGAACCAAAAAAGATGACCAAAACCAACTGTGATCTGGAAATAGAGTTGTGAAATGACAAGGGTCTTGCAGTTTAAAGAAGTAGTGAAGGTGTATGGTATGGTGTTTGGGCATGAGTAAAGTTTACACAGTAAGGTACACTCTGGAAGAAGTGACAGCTGAAATGCAAATACAATTGCTATATGGATATCCACAACTATAATATATCTTAATCAAAGTAACTGCAAGACTCCCTAAAATATCAGTGATTAGGACAAATTTGCTCCCCCTTTCATACCCCTGTCCAATAAGGCTCATGTATAACTCTTCTACAGAGAAGGTTATTTGAACATGGGCTGCAAAAGAAGGTTGTAATTTGTCCAGCTCTCCCTGCTAAGAAAAGGACTCATATTATAAAATGTGAGTGGACCTAAATTATTATTATGAGTGAAAGCTGCAATATTGAACATCTGCATCAACTTAAAATTAGAAACTCATTTTTATGTTGCTAATAGGTTATGTTTCCTATGAAAATTATTTTAGGTTGACTTTTCTATTGAAGTAGAAGGTTCTTAATTGGATTCTTCTCTGTCTAAATTTATTAAGACCTTGATTTGTACTGTTGTTTGTGAGAGACTGGACCAGAGTGCTGTTTTTATTGTATTTCCTTTTTTTACTTAATAAATAGTAAACAAGAACCAAATATTTAGCAACATATTGGTCCACAACGATTTTATCCAGTAAAAGGATAACACAAGAGAGTTTCAATTGCTACATCTTGGAATGGACTGACATTTTGCAGTGAACAACCTTTCTAAAGTTCAGGCACTGTATTAAAAAGGAGAATATAAAGGGCATCATTAGAAGTAAGGAGTGAAAGTGTTAGCATTTCAATTGCTGAGCTACATGAGTAGAAGTAAGAATAATAGACACAAATTAGTTCTTTTGAATGTTCTTAAATATCTATTCATCACTCTTGAAAAGTGATTTGTGTTTGGATACTGTCATGAATTCGGAAACATTCAAATAAGCTTACTGTTCTGTCTCACCGTTTTAAAAATTGTTTCCAAAGAATTTTGTCAATGCGAAATTATGAACATTGAATATTCTCCTTATTAGTTTGATTGCAACCCTATTAGCATTTTTCTGCACTTTTTTAGATGCTTTGGGCGTGTATAATTTGTTGAAAACAATCTAAAAATTTACAATTCACACCTTCCATAAAATTTGATATTTTTAATTAGCCCACAGAGACTGTGAGTATTGGATGCAGTGTAGACTCCAATAAATAACTTAGGGCATGCCATTAGTGAATATGGTAGCCTTACAGTGCACATAAAATGATTGCCATATGGTCATCATTTCAAGAAAAGGAAAGTCTACATGTTAAAAATATAAGTCCTAAAGATGCTGACGAACTTGCATGGGATTTTTATCTCAGTATTAGAATTGAATAATGTTTATCATCCATCCTTTATCTATCCCAAATAATGTCTTAAACAAAGCTACATTTTCCTCTCTGTCTTAAGAGTTAACTGAAAGAAAATGTAGGGATATTGCCATGATGAAAACATGTTTATCATAGACTACACTGTCAGGGGCCAGAAGGGAGAATGAAAAATATTTTTTAGGCTAGGCTTTTCATCTTGTTTTCTGTAGTCTAATTCATGCTTAAAATAAGGCAAAACAAAGCCAAAGCCTCAAGAAACCAAATAGCAAGAGGAAAGATGGTTTTATCATGGTAACGGATATATTGCTTTTTGGATTTAAGCAGTATTCAGCTGTCACATTTACTCATGTGAACTGATAAATCTGCAATGGCTGAAAGACAGGAATTGATTTATGAGTTTGTCTGAATTGAATGGAACCATTGAACATACCCTTATTAAATATCTGCAATTTTTCACAAGGACTTCCTTTCCTTAATACATTTGAGAATAAGTTTTATTTCACTCAGAATTAATGTATTTTGAAATTGAAACAAGTTTCACTTCCTGCTTCCAGGAGTTCTGTTGACATTGTTACTAAAACATCTAAGCTTATGGAAAAGAATTAAGATAAACATGGAAAATAAGATAAAATTTCTTTAATTTTCACAATTCATACATTTATTGAGGTCAAAATCAATTAAACTTTAAAATTTTAAATTGGTATAAGACTATGGAGAGCAACTCTTTAGTTCTCATTGCCATATTTAGTGAAAAAATATTCGGGTATCAGAATAATCTCGATTTATTTATTTTGGTATGAAGAGTTTAGCATCAGCAGGTGGATAAGGAGTCTTTTTTAAAAAAAATCTAGTATTTATTACATAATGTTATATAGATTGAGGGGTTTTTTAGACTGCAGTTATTTCTTTTAAAGTTATTACATCTAAAGGTGGTTTGTGCTTTATTAAGTAGCATATAGACTGTGAAACTGTAATTGAAATTATCATGTGTTCCTTAACATGCACACTAAACCCCATCTGAGAAGGGATGATTTTTTCCTCCGGGATGATTGCTCAGTGCAAAACCAAAGAGCTGGAGAAGACTTCATCAGTTTAAGCCCTTTGACATCATAGACAATCACAGTCTATATTTCAGTATAATTATTACATTCTATAAGAGGTTTTGTGTCTCATTCGCCCTACTTTTACTTAAAGATCACTTCAGTACATCATTCCCCTGAGGGTTACAGAGGTCCCCGTTTCAATTTATTCGTAGTTTATTTATCACTCATATTGTACTCATAAACATCTGTTACATCCCTTCTTAGCCTTTGTTTTGCTAACCTAAACAATACGTGCTCTTTTACTTTCCAGTAGGATCTCTTTCCCCTCATCAACTGAAATTTAATTAATCTTTCTTGAATACAGTATTTAAAATTATATTTACCCTGTACTTTATAGGATGGCTTTATTACTTCCCTGTCTTTGCTAGAAATATCTTATCAGAGACAACTTAGGAGTACATTTGCCATTTTGTTATCAGCTCTTCAATCATTCTGCAATTGATTAATGTAGTTGTGTTTTCTTCTCTGACGTTTTTAATTGATGAGTTTCTAGCTTCTGGAATATTTTTTATTAATCATAAAGAAAGTAACTTTTCATTCTGCACTGCTTAATTTCATTTTGTTTCTACCTCTGCTGTCCATGGGCTCCTTCAAGTTATATAAACCCAGTCCTCCATAAAATTAAAACTGTTTCCTTCTTAATATCTTAAAGGTTCATTAGGATATTTCTACTTGATATTTCTGAAAATAATAAGTATAACTAGTGTCATAAACAGCTGCTTTAGTAATGCAATCCTATTGCAAACCTGCTTCACTCAAAGTCCGTATCTACTGTACAGGTCTTCACCAGTTCTTTCTTTTTCTCTTTCTTTCTTTCTTTCTTTCTTTCTTTCTTTCTTTCTTTCTTTCTTTCTTTCTTTCTTTCTTTCTTTCTTTCTTTCTATTAATAAATTTCCTAAGTGTTCTTTCCCAATTGGCAGATTAGAATAAAATAAATATAAAATATTTATAAAATATAGATGATTGCTACATTACACAATCTACTTATGAAAAACACAGAATGTATATTATCTTATTTTTATTTTATTTGTTTTTATTAATTAGAAACTGCTTCCACATTTTTTATTTCAGTCTTATGAGACTGTAGTTATCAGTAAAGTAACAAAAGAATCTGAACCTCTGCTTACTTTCAATAACAGTCAGAGGCATTTTTTAATTGATTTTTGGAGGATCGGGCCTGAGTTCTAAATTACGTCCTTTTTTTTTATTGAAATGTTAAACTTGTGTCAGTCGTATTTGTTCTCAAGAGTCACTTTATCAGTACTGTGATAGTTGTAATATCAACCCAGCAATTCAAGGCCAGATATCACACAGATGAATTTTCCTCAGTTATGTGATTACTAACATACTGTTCTGTTTTAAATGCTTTTTCTAAACACCTGCATCTTGGCTCACAAGTTTCAGGAGATAGTATTAATACTGTAGGTACTGTGTAAACACATAGAGAACGAAAATATTTGATAAAGATTTCACAAGAAGTTTCAAGAAAATTCATTATAGTTCTGTTTGTTAATAATGTACATACTATTCTAGAGGGAGATACAATGGTTCTACAATTTCTTCTTTTTTTCTTTTTTCCCTAAGTCAAAGACTACAGTGTGTAATAGGTTAGAATTTCTTTTGATCATTGACTTTTTCAACAGTAGAGAGGTCGTGGAGATATCGCATTTATGTCTGAATTTGGAAGGATTTTATCCTTTGTTTAAACTTTGTCATTATTGTAAGTCAAATTTCTTTCAAAATAAATGTGCTCTTTTCTTGTCTTAGAAAAATGAAACATGGTTTAAAATTGAAATGGAAATAGCTTGGATATAATAGTCTAAAGCATAACAGTGTGGAGGTTCAGCTTCCTGTAGCATGTGAAGCCAATGTTTGGGATTTTAATTTTTTTTTTTTTCAGGGAGCGTGAGGAATTATTTTGTTTGGGATAGTTTCATTTCTTCATTCTAGAGTTCATACGCAGTTGCAGAATAAATGTCACTCATGAACTGTGCTGGGAATCACAATGAGCAAGATGTCCCAAGTTACAAACACTGTTTCAACATATGTCCCTGGGCAAGACAATTGCTATTTTGCAGAAAGGATTGAGATGTCTGTTAGAATCACATCAAATCTACTCCTTTAGCTAGTTACCAAGCAATTTTTCTTTCTGTTGTATATGCAATATGATACAAATTTGATTTTGTTCTTAAACTCTTTTTAATGTTGAATCAGGAGATAGAATGAATTAATCTTTTTTAAAAACCTAGAAATATACCTAGAAATGTACCTTCAAAAACCAAGATATATAACAGTACCTAATCACATTGCTTTCATAATCCTATACAAACTTCAGCTGCACAGCAATGTGTGGATTTGGCTGAAGATTAATCTCTGTTTACACATATCACATAATTCTGTCTCTTTTCCCTGAGGGAGAGCATGGAGAATTTCAGATGCATGAGCAAGCATGTTAATTTTGACAGCAATGGGGCAGATTTAGTTAATAAATGCTTTGTGTAATAATGCTGAGAGAAAGGTCTTCAAGTACCTCTCAGAGATCACCTCTTCCTCTCAGCCAGACAAGCAGTTCAGTTGAGTGTCTTCGCTCTAGACACTCTTCTGGGATTTAAATCAATCTACATAGCCATCTATTTCATTCCGTATGTACACAAGGGAAATCAAGCAGAAGCACTGTTCGCTGTATTGCTTCCCCCACTGCCAGCAAACTCTCTGTCGCCCCCTTTTCAAGCAGCTGCTGTTTTTAACAGATGGCAACACCTGAGAGCATAACGCCAGAACATTCAGGTGTGTTTCTCACTCTTGTGATGCCAAATATATGCTTGAAATTGTGAACTCTGATTTTATTCCTACCTCTTTGGTTTATCCACCTGAACTCCAGCTGTCTAAATACTCAAATATATGTCTCTAGAAAAACAATACTCTCAGAATTCTGGAGTAAAACGCTAAAACAATAGTCCAATACTTGTGCACAATTTTACAAGCACAGGAAATACAGATGTACTCTGTAAAGGTAAAACAAACTCAAAGACGTGAAGCTATGGAAAGCCTTAGATAAATGAAAACCTAAATTCTATCTGTAGCATTGCCATGGAGTAATGACACAATTCTCAATTATGCATAATGGTATTAATGTTCCCAGATTAAAACAAACTAGATTTTAATACAAAATTAAAATATTTTTTCTCCATGAGGGCAACAATTACAACAAAAGTTTTAGCCCCTGTATGACCTATTTCAAGTCTGTCTTTTAGAGTCAAGACAATGTTGCTGAAATTACTCTTTGTGTCCTTAGCTGGTATTCAGAAGCTGGCAGGGAAGAAATTTACATTTCATAGATGAACACTTTCAGCTGGAAAAGAATCTGCACAAAAGAGAATTATCCTGGTCTTAGTCATGATGAATGAGCTATCCCTTCTGCAGGGTAGAAAGAGGATAAAAAGAATGGAGCGTGTTAACTAAAGAAAGGTTAGTTCCTCCTTGAAAGAGACAATATCCTGTTAAAAAAAACAAAACCACAAAACCAAAAAAACCCAGGATTTAGCAGTGTCATACCATCTTCCTGGTAAATTTAATCTGGAAGTCAAAGTGAAGGAATCCTCTTGATTAGCGTATAATTTAGGTTATAGAATGTCTGTTGATTGTTTTACACAGACTGGGAAAAAGTTGCTGATAAATTTATGTTGGCAACATACAGTGTAACACAGAGCATTAAATGAAAGATTAAATGAAAGGATTCTCAGCATTGATTGAAAAAAAGCCAAAGAATACACAGGTCAGAGAATTTAGGTACAGAGCATAATGAAATATACACAGATCAGAGCTCTGCATTTATAGAGATAACTATTATCTCTAGGCCTGAAAAAGTGACCTCTAGGGTTGAAAAAGTGACCTCCAGTGAGCAATAACATCCACTGATTTATACAGTGAATTTTCTTTGATGGTGATTCTTTCATTTCCCTCATGATGCCCTTTACCGTGTGTGAATAAAACTCGATGTGTTACCACATCCCATAGCTCAACAGGGATGACACTAGGACTGACAAGGGACAAGGAACAAACACTGAGACCAATAAGCTCAATATCAGTTGTCATTTTCTTAATACACTTAAAAGACACAGCATAGTTCAACAACTCACACGGAACTACTAATGGCCCTGCCACACCTGTCACCTAAACTCTTCCACATGCTGTACTGTGTCTGAGTTATCTGTTGCAGTAGAGTCTGGCATGCTTGTGGTTTCCTTCATGTACTTGTTCACTACTTCATCTTAGTCTTTACACTGTGCTGTGCAGGCTGTCTGTCTAAATATGATTTAGTCTGTTGCTTTTAAAGAGGTAGGTGAAGAAGACAAGAAAATGAAGACTAAAGTGCCTTTGATAATCCAAGAATCTGTTTTCGCAATATCCACAACACATGCTCAGCCCTTGTACTGAGTGTCCATGCCCAGGCACTGGCAGCAGGGGACTGAAGTGGTAGCTTCTGTGAGATCAGGCTACCCCTGTGCTTCAACTGACCCATTGTAGCACACAGTTGAGTCCCTCAGCCAAGATGGCAATACCTTTATGGAAACATATTTAAGAAAGGGCAAAAAACTGCACATCAGAGAGAGTACCAAGGTGAGGTGTTTGGCTGTGTACAAGAAATAACTCTGGGGACATCAAGTCAGAGAAGGAGGAGAAAGGTGCTCTGTGTCTAGAAGCAAAGATTCCCCACAGCTTGTGGAGAGGATCGCACCAGAGCAGACACATGTCATTGCAGCTGGTGGTAGACTCAGTCAGGAGCAGATTTCTCCTGAGACACCACAGCTTATAGAAAAGATCAGATGGGAGCAGGGGTAAAACATGAGGAGGAAGGAGAAGCAAAGAGGAGCTATTATAGACCAAATTCAAAAGCCATTCCACATCCCCTTGCATCTGTGATGAGGTGGAGAAGATGGGAATGAAGGAATGAAGTAAAGTCTGGGCAGAAGGGAGGAAGAAGGTAGTTTGGACTTTTGCCTTTGTCACTCACATTCTAATTCTATTTTAATATGCAATGAAACAAGTTAACTTTCCTCAAGTCTGTTTTGCCAGTTAAATGATCTCTGTGTCATTGTCTTGACCTTCAAAATATTCTTCTAATTTTCTCCCTCTATCCTAACAGGACAGGGGAATGAGAACATTTAGGTGGGGGTCTAGCAGTAAGTCAAGGTCAGGACACCAGAGTCCTTTAACCCCTAAACCTCTGTCATGTGAATAGATGACAAGCTACTCATATCAGTAAGAGAATATAACATCTGCTCTTAAATTTAGAGTGTTTTTTCTAGATCTAAACTTATTTTTCTCTCTCAATCCTTTGTTTTAAAATGTTACAGTGTCTTGGTCTGGCCCAGCTAGCACAGA
>WBNH01007193.1:45094-73472 GCA_013401255.1 Urocolius indicus | reverse complement strand
TTTTTTTTTCCCTTTGGTTATAAAACTGCCTCATTTCTTTGAGTTGAGAACCTGGGAACTCTGGGGAATTGCCTCACTGAGAAGCCCCCCCCCCCCCCCCGACAGCCTTCTCAGCTCTCCAGGACCTTCCCCCACCCTCTGCAAAACCAGCACCAGCCCTGAAAGAATTCAGCCTTTCTCAAGGACCTCTATTAAAACCACACGGCTCAGGGTGGATTTATTTAATATTTGATACAAAAAAAATATGCAGCTGGTAGCTGATGTTCTACTTGCTGAGGCAGAGGATCAGTATGGATGTGATGCGTCTTGAACCTGTCCTGCTGCTCCCACGTGTCACACACGCGAAGCTGCAGGGCAGAGGTGGTTGCTGTGGGGGTACAGCTGCCCCCACCCCTCCTTCCTTTGCTTTGCCTGTTGGGAAAGTCACTCCTCCTCCTGACACCAGTGTCCTCTGGCTCCCAGTTAGCCAGGAAGGGATTGAGAAGCCTAACCTGTGCTCCGAGGTTGTTTTGTGTGGGAGACGAGGAGGCAGGAAGAGGAGCTTCCCCCAGTTCAAGTCTGTAACCGGTTATGGTGTAGTGATTGAATAAAAGGAAAGACACATGACTTCTACAGGGAGGGAGGAGGATGCAGACAGGAGCTGTCAGCAGGTCCAGAGAAGGGGGGGGCGGTTCCCCTCCCCCTCATTATGAACAGGTCAATGTCCCAAAGAAGAACCGAAAATAAAAACAAATGAAAAAAATAACCCAAATGCCCTGACCCAACCAATCAACAGTTCAGTGTATCGTGATCTCGAGGTCTTCCCACACAACACGAATCCAACGCAGCTTCCGCAGATTAGATTTTTCCAGAGAGAGGCGGCAGGGCCCCTGGCATTCCCCCTGAGAGCCCTGTGTTGGGTCCGAGGAGTATCTGGAAGGGAAACGGTGAGCTGAGGGGCTGCAAAGGCAGGGGCCGGCTGTTGCCGTGCTTCCACCACCCTCCCCTCCTGCTTGGTGGGGTGGCCGAGAGGGTGCAACTCCACTTCCACCCCTGCCGTAACAACAAAGTTAAACGCTTTGACCACACCAACCACAACCCGGGTGGGTTTGGACACTAGCGTGAGGCTCACGTGCCGTCTCTGCTGCGTGCTTTGGCATGGCCAAAGCTGGGTTGTGTTTGCTGCCAGCTCCTTAATGGGAATGAGCGAGGGTAGGGTAGGGTGAGGGAGGCCACAGGGTGTCACAAACTGCTCCCTGTGCCCTAAGCTCTTTCAGCGAGTGAGCTGTGACAGGCCCAGAGGGGCAGCGGGGTGCTCCTGCCTCACCTGTCGCCTGCTGCAGCTGCTGCTGCTGCTCCATCTGCAGTTTTTCAGTTTCAAAGACAACGGGAAGAACCAGAATCATGAAGGAGGTGGTCCCGATCCACAGAGCTGCCCTGGAGAACCTAGAGAGAACGGGAATCAGTTCCTGGGCTGCTTCTGACGGCCGCTGGCCGTCTCTCCTTTTGGTGCCTCACACAAGACCCCCCAGCCCTCCCGCCAGGCTTTGACCCACGCAGCCGAGGAACAAAGGCTTCAGCCCCGCCGCTCCCCGCCTGCCCCGCACTGCGCTTCCAGCGGCCGCAGCCGCTGCAGAGCCGCTCGGCACCACTCCCGGGACTGGCCCCGGGCCCCGTTTCCGCGGGCCTGCCGCCCGCAGCCGCGCCGCTCCTTCACCTGTACATCTTCTGCGCGACCATCAGCGACAGGTCGAAGGTGGCTCCGGCCGCCGAGCGGACGCTCTCCGGGAACATCTCGGTCAGCCCCCACAGCCGCTCCGCCAGCGTCTCGTCCAGCTGCGGGGACAGGCAATGCATCAAACCCGGCTCGGCACGGCACGGCACGGCTCTGCTCTGCACGGCACGGCTCTGCACTGCACGGCCCGGCTCAGCACGGCACGGCACGGCTCTGCACGGCACGGCTATGCACTGCACGGCACGGCTCTGCACGGCAAGGCNACGGCTCTGCACTACACTGCACTGCACGGCACGGCACGGCACGGCACGGCACGGCTCGGCTCGGCTCGGCTCGGCACGGCTCGGCACTGCACGGCACGGCACGGCCATGCGCACAGCCGGGGTCACCCCGCCCGGCTCAGCCCGGTCCGGCTCAGCCCAGCCCGCTCGCCCCGCCGCCATCCGCCCCGCTACCTCCTCGTCGTCATCTTCCTCCTCCAGCTCGTCCTCCAGCTCCTCGGCCTTGGCCGCGCCGCCCGTGGGCAGCAGCTCCTCCGGCGCCAGGGACGCAGCCGCCGCCGCCATCGCCGCCAGCCAGGGACGCAGGGGGCGCCGCGCCGGAGGAAGCGGAACGGGGCTGGGCTCCCGCCGCACGGCTCCCGCCGCACGGCCCTGGGCGCGAAGCAGCGGCCCCGGGCGGCCGGGAGGACTCTGAGCGGCCGCGTCCCGCGCTCCGGCCCCGCAGCATCCCCCCAGCCCGCAGCGCGACCCGGACGTATAGCGAACACCCACAGAATGCGGCTTAAAACGTGTTTGGTTTTAATGTACAAGACGCAGACCCCTTGAGAACAAGCACCCTCCGCATCCTGCTCCCCGCACGGGCAAGCCCTGAAGTGTGTGCTGCTCCCCACGGGCTCCCACGTGTAGTTGGGGAGGCGAGGGGAAGCGTTTTAAAGCAGAGCAGGAGGGAGAGGGGCCAGCCCAGAGCTGCCAGGCTGCCTCAGGAAAGAGGGTACGCACTGCAGGTCTGCGGGGAGGACGCGTGGCCAAGGTCAAGTGCTCTGAGACAAAAACGCGAGCGCCGACTGACAGCACGGCAGTGAGGCTGGAGGCGTCTTGTTAGTCACGGACCCGTGGAACAAAGTACCTACACATAGGCATCAACATGGCTGAGAGGCCCGAGCCAGCCCCGATGTCCCACAAGCAGGGGAGGCTGAGAGTCAAAAGCCAGCTTTCTTTGCTACACAGTCCTCCTGATACCTCTTCTCCCTCACTTCTTCCTCCGGCTGTGGCTCTTCAGTTCCTCCAGCTCCTTCTCCATCAGGTGGGACTCAGCTGTGGTCTCAGAGAGCTGCGAGGCACGGCAGACAACAACAAGAGTGAGCCATGCCTCCAAGCCCCCTACTTTGCCCTTCAGTACCTCGCATGCCTCAGACACGAAAGCTCCTCACAGGGATCAGAGGTTGCTCTCCCTCTTGGAGAAGAACCCTCGTGCCTCGGAAGCTTTTCCCCTTGCCTGCCACAACCCTTGCAGAGATGCCCCTGGGATTTACAGCCACGGGGCAGCTGCAATTTGTTCCCATTTGAGCGAGAGGGCAGCTGGGATTTTGCGTTTCGCCAAGGCCGCCTGGAAAATCCAGAGAGCAGCTGGGGCTTCTGCCAAGGGCCACGAAGAAATAAGCCGCAAAAGCTGCCTGCCAGTTTTGAAACACGGCAAGCACGTAAAGAAGAAAAAACCATGAAGGAACAAGGATCTGTTCAGACTTGACCTAAAGGCTGAATCACTAAACAGCCTGAGAAGACACGTATATCCTTATTTCACAGAAAATGTCTCCAGCTTTCAAACAAGAAAGCTGTGACCTCTGGGCAAAGGCTGAATTTGGGGGTTTTTGTTTTAGGGAATTCTTTCATCCATGGGTTTACACATAGAACAGACGTCACACCGTTTGTCACAGCATAATGGGAGCTTTCATCTTCTCTGAGCAGAGAGGGTGGCCATAACTCAGTTTCACACTTAGGGCAGAGGCCAGATAACACCATACTCCACGTAGCATGGGAAAGAGAGACACGGCACTTGCAGGGGTCCCTCTCTAATCCTGTCACAGTGTTCAGCAAAGCCTCTGCTGCAGGGGAAACCTTCCCCTCTTTTCACAGAGAAGATCAGACTTTGTTGTCACTGTTGTCTCATGCAGCAGGGTAAAGCAGGGACAGCAGGGTGCGGGGAGAACAGGAACGGCCTCCTTTGACAGTCCCAGCACCCTTCGCTCGGACAAGGGGTAATGGGATGAAGCTGGAACACAAAAAGTTCCATTTAAATATAAGAAATAACTATTTCCCTGTTCAGGTGATGGGAGCCCTGGCACAGGCTGCCCAGGGAGGGTGTGGAGTCTCCTTCCTTGGAGATCTGGATGTGTTCCTGTGTGACCTGATCTAGGTGGACCTGCTTCTGCAGAAGGGTTGGACTGGATGATCTCTAAAGGTCCCTTCCAACCCTACCATTCTGTGATTCTGTGATTTCCATTGCTACGGGCAGGTGACGGTTGGGCCAAGACTCACCATGTCCAGCAGAATATCCACCTTCAGCCGAAGGAGGTTGTTCTCTTCCTCTAGCTGCTGGTTTCGTTTACGCAAGCGTTGCATTTCCCTGCGCTCCCCCGTGTAGCTTCCCGATTCTGTAAGGAAAGGAAGAGATCAAAATGCAGATTGCCAGCCGAGCGTGGCCACTTCAGATCACAAAAGCGAGCTGAGCTGCACTCTACCTGCCATCCACTGGCCATTTTCAAACTTCAGGCTCTGGCCAGCAAGGTTCATAGTGGGGCTGCCGTACTCCAAGCCCAGCTCAATCTCGTGGGTCGATCTGTCCAGCTTGAAGGGAGGAGATCACACTCAGCATTTTACAGAAAGACAAAGCCAACCCCTGCTCTCCCGTTTCTTAGTGACTGGTGCTCCAGTGGAAGCTGCTGGTCTGACTGACTGGCCCTGGAGCTTTGGGCACGTAGTGCTGTGGTAGAAGACTGGCTCCTCTCGCCACTGTGCCTTGCACTTTCTCCCATGCAAACACACACTCATCTGCCTGGGCTGAGACCACCGGTGAGAAGTTTTAGGCGACGCAGTTCTGGACTGCAGGTGGGGAGGTGATGATCCTTTCCTGAGCTACTCTGTTTTCACCTTCACATACAGCCACCCGTGATCAGAAACGGTGCCAGGAGGAAAGAGGCACAGCTGGGAACTCTTGCAAAGGGTTATGGCACTTCCTGGCAGGAGCCACCCAGGGAAGGATTGCTGCAGGAGAGCTGTGGGCACCGGGACTCACCAAGTGCAGGTTGGAGAGAGAGGCGCATTTGCGGGGTGGGGTCTTCTTTGGGCTGAAAGTGTTCCCGAAGAGAGGCATGGTGTGCTGCTACCTGGTCCCTTGGGGCAGGAAGGTCTCACCAGCAGCCAGTGGGCAAGATGGCTGCGTCAGTGGAGATGGATGGGGTTTTCCTCTAGCCACCTGGTTTTCTGGCACTTCCGCTGACTTTGTGCCGTTACCACCTAAAAAAAAAACCAGACCTGGCACCCCTTCTCCTCGTGCTGTGTTCCCCTGCACTGCAGAAGAGGGGTTCACACTGGTGGTTCAGGGGAGAAACTGGTGTCACCTGCCACCACCCTGACAGGACCCTGACAGGTCCATCCCTGACACGACCACACCTGACAGGACACGACCACCCCTGACAGAACCCCCACTGACAGGACTCCCCCTGACAGGACATAAACAGCATCATCCCCTGACAGAACCCCTACTGACAGGACTCCCCCTGACAGGACATAGACAAGATCATCCCCTAACAGCACACCCACTGACAGGACTCCCCCTGACAGGATGCTGACAGGACCCTCTCTGACAAGGCTCTCCCTGGCAAGACCCTCCCTGACAGGACTCTGACAGGATGCTGAAAGGACTCCCCCTGACAGGACATAGACAGGATCATCCCCTGACAGCACACTCACTGACAGGACTCCCCCCGACAGGCTCCTCCCTGACAGGACCCCCACTAACAGGACTCCCTCTGACAGGATGCTGACAGGACCGCTCCTAACAGGACTCTCCCTGGCAGGACCCCTATTAACAGGGCTTCCCCCCTGACAAGACACTCACTGACAAGACTCCTTCCCCTGCCAGGACCCAGCCGCCCCCCGCCTCTGCCCCCTCCCCGCGCCTCGCCCAGTAAAGCGCTTTGTTCTCTGCTCCCTCCCGGCATCTTCCAGCGGTTTCGGCGAGGGCCCGTCCCCCCGTCCCATCCCTGCGCGGCACGGGGAGGCCAGGCTAGGCTGGGCTGCCCCAGAGAGTTTCACCTGAAGCGCGGAGCGGGGAGAGGGGGGGGGAAGAGACGTGTCCGTCGAGCCGCGGCGTTGCCGGAGCTCCCCCGTGCGCCTTCGCTCCCGCCGCCGGCCCCGGGAGCGGTTTGCGGCCGCAGTGTTGCCACGGCAACGCCGCTCCTCCCCGCTGCCGGCTCGGGCTTGGGCGCCGTGAGGGGAGGATGGCAGCGGCTGGGGCTGCGGCTGGGGCTGCCGGCTCGGCAGCGAGAGAGGGCTCCGAGCCAGGGGACCGGGGACTCTTGCCGTGCCGGCTCGGCGCCCCGAGCTCTCGGTCCCTCTCAAACCCGCTGCCCGTGGTTCGGTGCGGAAAGACGAGTCGGTGCTGTTGGAGCTGTGGAGCTCTTCTCCCGATCGGGCAGCATCAGACCTGTGATGTTCTGCCCGCTGGCTCTTCAAATTCTTGAGTTGTTTGGAAAGCTTTCAAAAAAAAAAAAAAAAAAAACAAACCCATGTTTTTGTAGGTAAAGAACGAAACGCCATAGGCAGAGAATCCCTCCTTGCGTGGGAGCACGGGACAAGAAGCAAAGGACACCTAGGGTCTGGGACTGCAACACCTGCAACTCCTGGTGGGTTAGGAGTTGGAGAGAGAAGAGCAGGCAGTGCCTTAATATGCTGTCCTCTGAAGTGGTCCCAGCATAGTATCACAGAATGTTAGGGGTTGGAAGGGACCTTTAGAGATCATCTGGTCCAATCCCCTGCAGAAGCAGCTCCACCTAGATCAGGTTACATAGGAACATGTCCAGACGCGTCTTGAAGACCTCCAAGGAAGGAGACTCCACACCTTCTCTGGGCAGCCTGTGCCAGGGCTCCCTCACCTGAACATTGACATAGCTTTTTCCTTATGTTTAAATGGAACTTTTTGTGTTCCAGCTTCATCCCATTACCCCTTGTCCTGTTGCCAGATACAACAGAAAAGAGGGATACCCCAGCCTCCTGACACCCACCCTTTAGATATTTGTAAATGTTAATGAGATCCCCCCTCAGTCTCCTCTTTTCTAGACTAAACAGCCCCAGTTCCTGCAGCCTTTCCTTGTATGAAAGGTGCTCCAGTCCCCTGATCATCTTGGTGGCTCCGTGCTGGGCTCTCTCCAGCAGTTCCCTATGCCTCTTGAGCTGAGGAGCCCAGAACTGGACACAGGACTCCAGATGAGGCCTCAGCAGGGCAGACTAGAGCTGGAGAAGAACCTCCCCTGACCTGCTGGCCACACTCTTCTTGATGCATCCTGATTTTCTGAGCATGTTGCAAAACTCTCACTTCTCAGCACACAACGGAATAATTCTAGTTTTGTTGTGTTACTTGCTGGCTTGTATTCCAGGGGAGGTGGCTTTGATAGTTGGTTTGGATAACATTTTGGGTGAACAGCAGGGCTGTGTAGCACATTATCACCAGTATTTTTTGTATTGCTGTTGTGGTTTAGCTCTAGCTGGGTGCCAGATGCCCACCAAGTCATAATATCACCCCTCCTCCTAAATTGGACAGGGAAGAGAGAAATGTAACGAGAGGTTTGAGAGTCAAGATAAGGACAGGGAGATCGCTCAGCAATTGGTGTCATGAGCAAAACAGTCTCAACTTGGGAAGAAGAAGGTCTGATTTATTAATGAGCCATCAGAACAGGGAGATGAGAAATAAAACTGAATCTTAAAACACCTCCCTCACACCTCCTTCTTCCCAGGACTTTCCTTCCTTCCCCCCAGCAGTGCAGTCAGTTCATTACAGTTCATTACTGATGGACTTTGCCGCTGCTTCTTCTCAGGGGGAGGCCTCCTCACACTTCCCACTGCTACACTGTGGGGTCCCTCCCCACAGGACACAGTCCCTTATGAACTTCTCCAGTGTGGATCCTTCCCATGGGCTGCAGCTCCTCACGAACTGCTCCGGCATGGGCCCTCCCACGGGGCAGCTCCACACACGCTGCCCCAACGTGGTCATCTATGGGGAGAAGAGTCCTTCAGGTACCGACTGCTCCAGCCTGAGTCCCTCACAGGATCACAAGTCCTGACAGCAAACCTACTATGGTGTGGGCACCTCTGTCCCCACAGACTCCCAGGTCCTGCCAGCAACTTGCTCCAGGGTGAGCTTCCCATGGAGTCACAGCCTCCTTCAGGCATGGGGTCCTCCACAGACTGCGAGTGGATCTCTGGTACCTGGTGGCCTCCATGGACTGCAGGGGCACAGCTGGCTCACCATGGTTCTCACCACAGGTCACAGGGGAGTCTTTCTTTCAGGGCCTAAGCACCTTCTTCCCCTTCCCCATCCTTCTCCACTGACATTGGTGTCTGTGGAGGTGTTCTCACATTCTCACTCCCTGTTGCTGCTGCAGTTTAGCAACTGCACAACAACTTCTTCCCCTTCTCAAGCATGTTATTCACAGAGGTGTCGCCTCAGTCACTAACTGACCAGGCCTTGATCAGCTGTGGGTCCATTTTAGAATTGATTTGCGTTAGCCCTATCAGCTACAGGGGAAGCTTCTGGAAACTTTTTGTTTAAAGAAGCCACCCCTGTAGCCCCCCACTGGCTACCAAAATGTGGCCCAGGCAAAACCACTACATTTGCAGAGGCAGAACACCACTCCTTTTCTAAATCTTAAAATATTTCACCAATCTGTTGTAATTTAGTCATCTGCAATTACTTGCTTCATCGTCAGAGAAGCTTCTGTTGAGGGCTTTCTGAGGCTTTCCTGAGAATTTTAGATTGATGAGATATTATGGTGGTGACTTTAGTTAAAAGAGAACAATATAGAAAAGGAGGTGGACAGGCAAATGAGCAGAAGTCTCCAGGAAAGAGAGGAGAGGAAAAAAAAGAGGATCACAAGCATTTTAATTTGGTTTGTACATGAATTAATACTTCACCAAAAAAAGAAAAGTTATTGAACAGTGTCTCATTCTCAGAGTGATGAGTTGGCACCTTGCTCAAAGCGAACCAGAAAACCGCTCGTTAGGAATGAGAATCGGAAAGATAACCACAGCACCAACCCGGTGACTGTAGACAAGAAAAATCTCTGGTGCTGCAGTTATCTTCTGGTAGTCTGGTTAAGTAATATCTGACGATGCAGGATGTGTGCTGTAAAAACAGCAGCCTCCTGGCTCTGGAAATGAATGTGTTTGGTTCTTAAAAAACAAGGGATTTCAGGAGTCAGGAATCAACAACCTTAAAAGCAGATCAAAACCTTGCAGTTCTGAGCAAGGTCTTTGTGAAATAGCTGTGGCTTCCACCAGCATCTAACACCAATGTGTGTGTGCGCACATATATTGGGTAAGAAAGACGAGAAGAAGGGTCATAAGTGAAATGAAGGCAAGGACCTTGGAAGAAAAATGGCAAGAATGTAGAATTGTGGCTTCGAACTGGAAAAAAAAAGCACCATAGCTAACTCTAGGTGCTTATAAGAGTCAAAGATCATACATGGTAGTGGGAGATTGAGCTCTTAACACTCACTTTCAGCTGTTGAAGGCACTGAAAAATCCTGGGTTTCCAGAGACATACTCGTAGACCTTCTAAAGAGAGAAGCTTCTTCCTGAGACACATAAAGGCAACAGCACATACATTTCCTTTCTAAACTCACTCGGGATTTTGTTACTGAGGGAGAGGTTCTGGTCAGGACATGCCCCACCTGTAACGCAGGGTGGTAACATTCACCTTCCTAGAACAATCCTATATGTTTCAGCACAGTTGTGTGCTCCAGCTCTCCTGGTACTAAGCAGACTGGTTATAATAGTAACATCTAATTACTGTAAAACTAAACTGTCTCATTTATCCAGGGTCTCACAGCTGGTCTCTGATGGAGAGAATCCTTGTCTACCTCTCTGTCCGAGGCAGAGGCTGGGAAAGAGCCTCAGTGTGTGAGGTGAACGTGTACTCCTGTTTGCACGATGCTAATGTGTCTGTGAAGAGTTTCGCTGTCGGTAGGGCTTCTGAATGAGAGTTTGGAAAGCTTGTGCTGAAGTTTGAGAGCAAGAAGAAGAGCTTCAGTGTGTGGTTTATTTATTTTTTTTCGCTGTGATATGCCTCAGGAATCTTTCTTCTTTTGCATCATATCTTGCCAGACTCCCATTTCCTTGAACAATGCTGCAGTGTTTCCTTGCTGTGTCAGCCTCCCAGGTTATTCTGGCAGCAGCTTTTCATCGTTATTTCTCCACTTACAGCAGGTAGATGCCAAGGCAGGAGCCAGCCGTTGCCGTTTCTAGCATTACCTCTCCACATATTGCATTTCCCCCCTGCCAGCGGGTAGTTTGAGGTGCGATTTTAAGCGGTGTTAAAAGCGTTACGGCGTAGCACTGTGCATCCTTCTGTTGCCCTTGCCTGGGGAAGCAAATACCTGGCATGCACCCTCTCTCCCAGTACAATAACTGGAGGTGTCACTTAGGATCTGCAAAAGCTCATGAAATGGCGAAGAACCTGCATGTTCCAGCCATCGTGTAAGGAAACTGCGTGTTTCTTTTTCTGAAGACATCTTTGGGAATGCTGGTGGAAAAGTCGAGAGAGTGACAGGACAAAGATAGGGCTGTAGCGCGTGACAATGTGGAAACTTTGGAATAGACCCAAGCTGTTCTTGATAGCTTAATTTGGAGCATCTTCTTTGGCATTTCTGGTTCACAAGCAATATGGAATCTAGAGCTTGGGTGGCCTCAGAGCCGTTTTAGACTCCATAGGGTTTCTCTTGCCTTTTTTCTTTCAGATACACTGAGGGATTATCATTGTTCTCTGCTCCATCACTAATTACAGGGAAGCCCCACTGACAGTTGAATCCAGTAGTTACCCTAGGCTTACTCTGTTGCCAAAGAGAATACTTATTGTAATCATGGCTGCTTGAAAGCTGCTACATTGACTGGTGGGCTAAATGAGACTGAGTGCAGAACCTACAAAATACTGATGTTTGGTATATTGAAATTAGTTCCACGTGCAATTTATTTCATCAGCAAGGTCATTCCTGTCAGTGCTCTGCAGTTAACAACACCCTTTCCTTTAGTATCCCAGATACTACATATCTCACCTGTATTTTATTGACAAAGCAGACACCTCTTTTTCTCTCTTTGTTTCTTCTTTTCGTTCTAGCCAGATCCAGAGAGAGGAGAACAGCTGTTTCACCGCTTTGCAAAGAATTCTGCTTCCCCTCTGCTTGTCCATCACGTATTCCGCCACCAGGAGGCCCTCATTGAAACGCTTACAGCAAGGCGCAAAGAAAACGTTAAGGACGATGAGTGAAACGAGATGGAGAAACCCATCCCTGCAGGAGCAATCTGAAACTAATACTTACCCGGTAAATAGGAGGTTTTTTTTCAGATTGCCCTGCCAGCATCTATTAATTACTGCAGGAATCCCAAGATCCAGCCATCAGTTGTACTGTAAGTTTTGAGGGTTACTGGGGTGTCGAGGGTAGTATCTCTGCAGTGAATCACCAGGAAAATTAATGCTTTTGTTATCTGGGTAGGGATAATATTACTATTGTTACTATAATAGTAAGTAATAACACAGTATTGATGTAATACAAGCGAAATGATAAATGGGGTTCAAGCACAGTGTTGATTTTTAGTCACATCTGCTCTTTATCTTTCACTCAAATAACATGCCTTCAGCTCTGCCTTCTTTTAATTATTTACTTACTTCTGGGTTCTTCATTTTCTTTCACTTTTCACAGCAGGTTTTCATTGTGCCCTAAAAGTTCTAAGAATCTGCACTATCTGTCTGATCGGTCTCTTTTGCTTGTATGACCTTCTTTAAAGAAAAAGGGGAGGAGAAATGTTTTCATCCTTTTTGGGTTGTTTTTTTTTTTTTTTTTTGCCAAATTGTGCACTTCTTTATTTAATTATTGGTTCTTCAAAGCAACAGTCATTGCTTTGGCTGAAATTTAGACTTTGCTATTCAAAAGAACAATGTGTCTGTGATCTCTTAGCTAAAAAGTTTATAGAGTTGTCATTTACTGCTGATTCAGGCCTTGTATATCTGCTTCTCTTCTGGTGTCCCAAGGTCATGTTTTGGTACTGATGAAACACAGCTTTGCAATGCAATATCAGAGTGGATGACAAGCTTTGCTCCTGTCAGGAAATGTGCCTTGTGCAAACTGTAGGCTGCAGATTGAATTATTCCTTGTCTCTCAAACTCAATTTCTGCCTTCCTTTCCTGAATTCACACGTACACATTCTACACATTCACCTTTGTTTGCTTTGGCCTTTCCTATGTGTTCTAAAGTGTAAAACATGTATCGGGTCCTTAGGAAGAAGCAAGCAAAGTGTATATGAAGCCCTCATATTGTATACAAAGTTCCCAGATCTTTGAAGAGGTTTTCCAATCACTGTTCACCATTCTGGTGACACTGTTCACCTCAAAGGGTTTAAGCAAATGTGCAGGTTGTTGAGGCACTCACATGCTCTGGATGGAATCCATCCTTCCCTGACAGTTTGCCACAAGGCTGCCCTTGGTGACTGGGAGACCAAAGGTTCAGAGGACACGCGCAGTCCACACAGCAGTGAAAACAAGCTCTATTTCATTGTATTCTTATTAACTGGCTACTCCTTCCTTGCTTCCATGTCTGTCTTTTCATTTCTCACTCTGTCCCTTACCTCCACAGTCCTCTGTTTCTATGAGCCACTGAAGATGTCCTTTCCAGGAGATGATGCAATATTAAACCTCCAGTCTGATGAGCAGATGCAGGGAGGCTATACCAGGGAAAGGATCTCTCAGTAAGGGCCGGTCTCTTAGCTCTGTTCTAAACCTTCACAGCTGGCAGCTGCTGCAGACAAGGTGTTAGGCCTTCGGGCTGAACTGCTGTGGTGTTTATAAGGGAAAGCAAACAGGGCCTGCATTCTAAATCCCTCTCTAAGCTTATTTTATCTCATGCCTTAGATGAACATCAGTTGTGCTTTCTCCACACAAAGATGTGACCTGCATCATGAGACACTGTGAAGCTCACTGTGTATAGCGTGCTGTGAAGATGGGAGGAAAGTGCTACATTTTCTTTTCCCTTCCACATTCTTTCTCTCACCCTTTTTTTTTTCTCCCTGCTTAGGCACACTACCAACTCCAAGAAGCTGTGCTAACTGGGACTATTCCCAGTTGGAATCACAAAAATTCAAGATGAACAATCTGCTGTCACCGAAGGGAGAGGAGAATCATAAGAACGAGGATCTAAGCAGTTCTCCCTAGTCCCTGCTAGGCTAAATAGGAATTCCATACCCAAACCAGCAAGTAATTTTTCTCCCCAGGGTGCCTCGATCTCTACTCTTAATCTCTACTGGTTCTTTGTGTTAGAAAAGTATGCCTATGGATTGCCTTTTATCAAAGGCAAAGATTTGAAGTAACAAGGGCTTTAGATGATGTGATCTCTGTGTAGACTAAGTAACACCTTATGATGGTTAATGCTTAGGCTATAGTGACACTGTTTAATTTAGGATGACCATTAATCATTACTGTCTAAGCCTGAACTACCTTGTATAAACAATGCATGCTTTGCTAACGACTTTATACTTGAAAAGGGACTAAAGACTGATGAGGAGGAAAGGAACATGCTGCCTCAGAAGGCATCAAAGGCTGGATGTTTGCCCAATAAGCATAGTTAGCAGACACCTTCAGTAACTGGGGAAAAGTTAAAGGTGATGGGAAGACTGCGAACCACTGTCTCAGTTCAGATCAAAAAGACTTTCCCATCATGCCTGTAAGGAGCATGGATGTTAATTTACATAGCAAGCAAGGATAATTTAAATGTAACCAACCAGTAGCAGAAAAATGCTAACCAATAAGCATAAATTGAGGTGGATTTTTTACTAATCATGGATTGGCTTATTGCACACCAGGTACCGAATTCTGCTAGGGGGGATAACATCTGCAGTGGCACAGGAATGGACTGTATGGCCCAGAAAGTCCTTCCCAGACCTGGCTATCTGCTGCAAGCTCCTATGCAGATGAGGTAACTCTAAAGGCTTTTAGGGAATGCAGGTGACTGTTCACTTATGGCCTGAACTAGCCTGGGGTGAAAGCTATTCAGGGGCACCAGGAGATTTAGATCCTATTCCTGTGAGGCATGCAAAGGCCAGGAACTGTAGTATTTACAACAGTGAGAGATCTGGTTGGTTTGGTTTCCTGTCTTAATTCTGCGTGCTTCCCTGGGGTAGCAAGGGATGAAATTATGAGATATGCTGGGACCAGGTAGAAAGTGGTCTCTATCGCTCGACAGTTATCATATAAACAGCTGGATGGCATCAATGTGTTCAACAGCAGTAAAGTAAGGTCTTCCTTGGCTCACAAAGAAAAGAGAACCCTGACAATATGAATTTTGGATTTACATGGAATGAGCAAGCAAAACGAGCCTTATGGAGGATACTCTCTCTGCAGGAGCTTGGCTCTAAATCTCGGATTCTAAACTTATTAGCAGTGTTTTTCATTCTGCCTCCCTTCCCTAGATTCTTTCAAGATGACAAGCAGTCCAAAGTAGACTGGTAAGCAGTCTGTGCAACAATGCAGGATGAAAAGATGTTTACATATTTTTGTAAGTCTGGCCCAGCACGTGGATGTGTCACAGAAGCCAAGGCTTTCATTAAAAGTATCCATTGCTGACTTCTTTATCTTGTTCCTATTGCTGACAAGTTCTTCCGTTTGTGGGTTATTCTGAGGGGGTTTTTTTATCTATTTGTCCAGTTACACTAGAAAGCCGCTGTCCTTTAACCATTCAGAAGGAATTTCTTAACATCCTCAGCAGTCTTCTCATTTTCAAAGTTTGGTCTTAGTAACGTCAAACACATGACCCGCAAGCACCTCTTGCAACATTCCTCGCTGTACAGGGAAGGGATTCCTTGCTGTTCAAAGGATTGCAGGTCATCATTCCACACACAACATTCACTGTGTATTGTACTCTCCAGCCAAGATACAGCTGGCTGTTTTTTTAGAAGAGAAGCAAATAAAGAACATGGTAAAGGGAAAATGACACTTAAGCTCTTGGTGAATAAGTCAAAGTTAAATACTGCAAAGAATCTCATGGATTTTTTATTGGTACTGGAAAGGAAGGCTTGTCATATTTAGAAACTGGTTCCCAGCTCAAACGCCTGTGTAATCTGATAAAAGCAGATGAAAGTCTGAGCCTCTGAAGATTTGAATCTTGTCAGTCTAAAAAGAAAAGCTAAATTGTTTTCGTGGGTCAGCAGACAGGCTGTTCTCACAATTCGTTCATTCATTTACTGCTGAAGTAATGTGCTACTTCAGTTCCAAGATTAAACAACTGGCAGTGTTAACTTGTTGTCGGGGATCATGTCAGTGTGCCAGACCTCATGTAGAACACGGGAAAGCTTGTCATTGAAATTGAGACAGGTGAGGCAGCGTCCAACAGGCTGCAGATAAGGATAACCACGTTGGTTAAAAAAAAGTAGGGATTGCAGTTCCCAAAACAAATGTCCTAATTTGATGTTTGGTCACCTAGACAAGTACTGACACTTTCCCAAATGCTCCACAATAAGCATTTATTTTGTATTCAATGAGAACTGCAAATGACTGGCATTAGTTTTTTTACTGTTTAATGATGAACCTCTGATTTAATTCCTGTTAATTAATTCATATTAAATTAAATTAAAAATTAATTAAATTAAAGATTAATTGAAGATTGATTTAAATCTTGAGACCTGAATGACCTGGATGACAGGTGAGTGCAAGAGTGTTCCCACTGTTCTCGAACACAGAATAGCAAATGACTTTGAAATGTCTAATATTCATTGGGTTTTTTAAGACACATTTTTGTTAGTGGTTTGAGAGAAAGGTAGAGATGGTTATTTGTCACACAAAGAAGGGAAAAGTTCTAAGCACAGAGAGCAAAAAAAGACAAACAAAAAAAAAAAGCAAGAGAAATATATTTGGGCAAAGTAACATGAACAAAAACATGAACAGTGGAAGGAAGAGTAGTGGTCCATGTATACAGAGGCTGCATTGAATAGGAGGCTGGGAGTGCTAAGCCTGATGCAGAAGCCGGTGAGAATATTCAGAGGTGGTGCTGAGAGAGTCAGCCCTTTATTTCTGAAATAAAACGTCTGGGAAATTAATTTAAGAACAATATAATTTAAGTTAAGAACAATGTGTGTGTATTGTTACACATAGTTTGTGGATTTTCCAGTATTGCATGTTGAAGAGGTGGGAAAACAGGTGATCAGAGTCAGAAGGTCTGTCAGTTCTGCTGTATCCAAGAGGCCTGGTTGAAAACAAGCTGGCAGGAGAGTGAGTTGCTCTCCTTCAAATCTGAAGTCAGGTATATCAATCATTTTGGTTTGTATTTCCTCATAATGCAGAGGACTTCTCTCAGCATAACACTCGTTTGACTCTGCTGGCATCTTGCTGATTGCTGCATGTTTGTGTAATGGAAGTTTGTGCTGTCACGTGTCCGTCAACAAGCAGAAGCTAAAGCAAGTTTGGTGGGTTTTTTTTTGTTTTAATATACACTGTTAGTGCAATCCTGTCAGTCTTCGGATCATTTTTATTCTTTGGAATCGCTGTCTTTGTTTATATTTAAATACCATGAAAGTGATCCAGCCATGCTGCCAGTGTATCAATTTCTCACGCCACGGCCAGGGTCTTGCCATTACAGTGTTTAGAACTTGCCCCCCCACCTTACCAGTGTTGCTTTGTCACTGTGGAGTGGCAAAAGGAAAACACAATCCACTGAATAATCATGCAGGGAGTGGGTATTTGGGAGACATTAGTTTGCTTCTAAAACTGGCTTAGACAACTACAGTAACCGTGTGATGTTAGCGCCGTTTTTTACCCAGATCTGCGCATTGAAACATGAGTGGTGTTGTGCTTTCTTCATTTTGTTAAAGCTCTTTAAGGAGTCAATAAATTTCGAGGGAAGAGAAATCTTCCAAACTTGCTTCTGTAGGAGACGACTGACTTGGCTGGGTGTTTTATGGAATAGTTCCATCATTTACTTTTTACTAGATAAGGCATTACCCTGGTGTCATAGCTGTTTTGCAAGCCTGTAATTGCCTTCTATGACCCTGAAATTTCTCCTGCTATTTCGGCAAGAGAGAGTGTTTTCATTCCTTTTCCCGTGGCTGCAGTGCGGTGCTGCTAGCACTAGTGGCTGCTGTATTTTGCTCTAGAAACAGCTATCTTTCACTTGTGGATGGGCTAGACTTTTTAAAGAGAACAAACAAGAATTAAGGCATTACTTTACCAACATGGCAAATTAATCAAAGCTTTTTCTGCCTTTCATTTTTCTTGAAGGGACCAAGACACACACGGGCAAGATTTTAACAAGTACCAACCTCATCAAAAAAAGTCTTCCAAGTCCAAACAGGTAAAATATAAACCAGTGACTTTTCCAGGTATAGAACAGGGAGGAAAAGCTAAAATATTACTTATTGTACTAAGACTTCGCAGGCTTGTAGTTCTGAAGGCCTCTGCCGTGCTATAATATGCGGTCCCCATATGAGAAGCAGGGGAGCCTGAGTGTACCTATCTGTGTGTATGCTTGTCAAAACTGCATGGCAGAAATCCATCAAAGCTGCTTGTGTGTTATCCTCTGTGTATGCCAATTAGCGCAACTCCTCCCTTAGACACTGGATTCACTGACAGGTGCTAGGCCAGAGGAATCTGGACTGCTAATATTTAATCTTTCAGACCTCCTCGCCCAAGACGCAAAGCTCAGAAAGGGATAAGAAGGAAAAGGTTTGGAAGCAGTCGCAACATATGCTTGAAGCTAGAAGGCTAAAAATGGCATCTCATCTAGAGAGATGATGCAGTGTTTGGAGAGGGATGGGAGATGATGTGACAGATTGAGTGAATTTTTCTCTCTCCCGCTGACATAGCTGCTCTTGTTGGCATCCGCATATGCCCTGCAATACGGAAAAGATTCCTAAGGGCAGTTGCTCGTGTAAAGGGAAAGGGGAAGCTGTATTGCTTTGCAGGTTTCGAGCGTTGCTTTTTTGCGTTTCTGCAGAGATTCTGTCCCTAAGCCAGTAAGGTCCCTTCCCTGTCCCCTGTTAAAACCTTTTGTCTTCCTGAGAAGAATAGGTGAGAGGACTTTACTCCTTTCTCTGGAAGCAGATGTACTAAGAGAGTTGAAGCAACTTTTGCTTTTTGTGTTGAGGTATTGACAAGTACAGGGCCAAAACCTTAGTGCTCTGGATATATTTTTAGCCTCATAAATGACGACAGTTCTGAAGTCTGTAGCATTGTGTGCTTCTCAACAGGCTTCCTTTAGCAGTCGCTCTTTAGAAACTTTCATACAGCATTGGTGACAAACTCTCTTCAGAAACTTTCATACAGCATTGGTGACAAACTATGTACTTCACATTTATTCTAGCTGTGTCTAGAATTCCCTTCTGTGCCTTTTTTCCACTATCAAATACCCTTGAATTCCTCCTGAAGTAACAACCAGAAGAGTCCTCCACCCGGATAGTTCAGACTCACAGGCTGAGTTGCAGATGCTTTTTCTTTGGAGAGAGTTCCTTCAAGGCCACTCAGTCGTTTCTTAAGAACGCCTGGGATGAAAGATGGTTGTTATTTTCATCATCTTCTTATCCCCAGTTAGCTTTTGCTGCCTTAGCACTGCAATAGCTGATGGTGAGGAACACGGGCTGGTCAGCTGGGGACATTTCATGGCAGCAGTTCAATACTGAATACCATTTTGAAACCAAAGATTTCAGCGTCATGTGATCTCCTACTGGTACTCATTGCCCGAAGAACAGAGGTCATGTGTGAAATTTGGTCTCAGAAACTCTGACCTATTCCTCTGTCTTGAATCACTTGGACATTAAAGCAGGGAAATGCCGCTTTAATAATCCAATGGGAAAACAACAGTGGGGATGGTTAAAACAGGAAGGCGTCAGCAGAAAGCACTGGGGTTTATAGAACCAAGTGGGAGTTGTGCACCTGCACAGAGCTTCTGAGAAACCCCTGTGTCATTTGTAATCACCACTTTAGGAGAAAAAGAAAACCCAAAAAAAAGCCATGAGGAGGAGAGATTAAAAGCTTTCATTAGATATGGACGGAGGAAATGTTTAAGAAACAGACACAAAAGAAACCACGATCATCCGAGGAAAGGGGAACAAGGGATAAAACAAGAATAATGAGGCTGATGAATCTGAAGTTTAAAGGCGCAAGATTGAAGAACATTATTAGCTGGACCATTACTGAAAATTAAGGCTCTATGTGTAGCAAAATCAAGGAAACACGGCATTCTAAAGCTAATTACAACTCCTGAGAGTTCTAAATATTATTCTAAGCTAAAAATATCTGTGTGATGATGCAGTTGACGCCTATCCAAGTTTGAGGGTTTGAAAAAGAAACTGCTTATGATCTCTTCTGGCCACTAGCCTGGCAAACATATGGAATACAAATGGAAGGGTTTTTTTCTCTGTGATTTACACACAAACTCACTGGCAGAAGCTGCAGGCAGAGCCAGGAGTAGAAAACTGTCCAAAAGAAGAGCACGCTCAGTTCTGCAGCATGGCTGGCTTAAAAGAAAAGAGAGGCTGATCTAGAAAGCCTTAACTTTTCCAAACTCATAAAGTATATGGAAACATTGTGGAAATGACTAGCTTTTCAAGTAGAACCGTTCAAACTTTAGATCTGTTTTTCTTTTTGAGTGGAGAAATGTCTCGAATACCAGTGCTGAGCCTCCTCCAAGTGCAGGTTTAAAAATGTTGTCCTTGTAAAATGCCATTCTTTGATGTGACCAATGAATTCCAATCTGACCTGGAAATCAGAAATTTTCTGTTCGCTGCACTTTAAGTACATTATTCTTTCTGAAGCATGCCAAGGAAAACGCTGTCCTGAGTACAAAACAGAGCTGTGTGCTCAAAGTCATTATTCAACCTACTTGACAACAGAAGCACTCAGCTTCTGTGAGCTGGAATGTATTAGAGGAGAAAAAAAAAAAACACTCTCCCAACGTTCCATGAATTAAGCTTTTTTTTTTAGCTGTAACAGTGAAAATTCTGCTCTCCTATGTTTTGTGGATAAAGCTGCTTTGCTTTGTGTCTTTTTCAGATTCCTTTTCAATGCTGATCTGTGAATAAGTTAGAGAAGGAAGGACTCTTTTGGCCATTACAGTTAAGACAATATTTGCAGTACTTCATCTTGTTTGTGTAAGGAGTCAGAATGTCTTTGGTGTGAAGAATACACACAAGGTCCTGTGTTCTGCAGCACAGCAGATGCATCCATGAGCAATTTTCTTGTTTAAACCCAGTTTCTGGTGAGTTATTGTAGTTAAATCAAGTTTTCTGCCTCAGCTTCCTCTTAAAGCAATAATTCCTGTTGCTTCTCTCTCTTTCCCTGACTTTTGCACCAATGTGTATGGCTGCTGCCAAGCAAATTCTACCTCCTGTATTTGCACTCAGTCCTAGATCCCTCTGTCTACAGGAATGGTGAGAGTTAACCAGTGATGATACGGAGAGTTGTCAGCATCTGGAGTCCTTTGCTTGGAGAATGAGACCTTAGCGTTGATGGTTTCTCCTTTCTTGCTCTACTACCCACTTGGTGTCATTTTCATGTTGGCTAGCATGGATTTACACCTTCGTTAGTCTGTAGCGCTGTGCTAAATTGGATTTTACAGTATGTGGTGCCTATTACAAACGTTAGTTACTGGTTTACTGGTATTGGATGCTCAGCACCAACTGGCAAAGCAAGACCTGGTGTACTTAGTGAAACAAAGGTAATTCACCCGTGGACTTTAACCAGCTTTCGCCAGGACTTAGCTTTAATTCAAATGCAAGCTTGCCAGTGGAAGTGTCACTGACGTTGAAGACTGGTAACATTTTCATTGCAAATAAATGTTACTATTGCTTTCTTCATCCTGCTTTTATCTGACCTTGGAGGTCAATTCAAGCGAAGACAGATCTATGTAATTGCAATTACTACTCCTGCTTAGCCATGTATGTGGCCAGGCTTATTTCATAATCAGTCTGTTATCCCTCTTCATCAGAAAGTCGAATAAGCTGAAGCAGAACAAGGGGCACTTATTCCAGAGTGAAAATCTATGTATGTGCAGTTAGTCAAGAGCAGTTATTTTGGAATTTGCAAAAGCTATTTAGAAAGCTCTCCTGTTTTAAAAAAGACCCTCATCTCCCAAAATATACATTTTATGATTCACAGTAATATATTTCCCCAACTGCATTTCCTTTCTTGCAAGAGAGATGGTTTTTTTTTTTGTGGTGCAGAGATTGATAAATTGCAGACAGGCTCCTCAGCAGCCTCCCAGGTGGGAAGAATAACTTGGTTAAAAATGAAAGAACTTCTTTAAAATACATATATTTAAACAACAACAACAACAACAACAGAATCTATTAGCATAGGTTAGAGATATGGTCAGTGCTAGATTTTTAAAGGACTGGATTTTAGCTACGCCCTTAATCCATGTCTGTCCATTTTGCTGCTGGTCTGTTTGTTAGCTCAGGCAATCCTTGGGTTTCTTCTGATTTATCAGCTACCAGTGAAATTATGACGTGGGTATGTCAGCCACTAGAGTTAGTGACACGCTGCTACATTCAAAAGCTTGTTTATAGACAGAGAGGAAGCACACCTACTGTATAATTAAAGCTGAGAATTTATTGTTAGTGTAATTGAAATCTCGAGAGTCTAATGGTTATTGATCCAGACAGAACTTACAGAAAGAATAACAATGCAGTTAAGAGTACTTCTATAAAATGATAACACATACACTTCTTGGCTTCTACTCCTCTTCCTTGTTTTACCCTCGCTTTTCCACTGCTCCTGTGGGTTGCAAGGTCGGTGGTTTCACTCTGGTGTGCGTTGGGAGTGATGATACGGAGAGTTGTCAGCATCTGGAGTCCTTTGCTTGGAGAATGAGATCTTAGCGTTGATGGTTTCTCCTTTCTTGCTCTACTACCCACTTGGTGTCATTTTCATGTTGGCTAGCATGGATTTACACCTCCATTAGTCTGTAACACCGTGCTAAATTGAATTTTACGGTATGTGGTGCCTATTACAAACGTTACTGTTTTTTTTTTTTTATCTTTGTAACCCCTAAATCTGGTTTCATCCAGCTCCAAGTCAGCATTTCTTTCAATGCTAGCAAGTTGTTTATAGCCATCAGGTCTCCAGTGCCAAGCCCGTGCCTTGCTTTTTATCTCCACCTGCCTGTACTCCTCCGCTCATCTGTCCCCAGTCTGCCGTTGCACCAGGCCTGTATTTCTCTACACTGTGTCCTTGTGCTGGTCATAAATCTCTCATTCTACGCAGAATAACTGTTAGCCACTGCTATTTATACAAAATGATGGCTGTACCACACACAGATAAACAGAAGTAAAGCACAGTGGCCACAGACTTGGTCAATTATGGAAACTGCTGTCACAGCTAACCAAGTAATGGATACAGAAAGGTCGAGGGAAGTTCAAACAAAGCTTGATGAGCCTCAGTCTTGAGGCTTACAAATGCAGTACAAAGCTTATGGCAAAGTCCTGAGAATGGCAATACTGTGTTACAGGGCTACATGGTTGCAACGGTTTAGCCCCAAAGCCATGAGCAGGTAAGAGCAAGCTGTACACACTACCAGATGATCCATGAGGTTCAAGCAATGTTTTAAAGATGGTTATGCTGGCATTTTTTTCCCTTTAGGTTAGAAAACACAAGAATTAGAGTTCTGGTTATCTGACCTTTTAAAACTAGAAGTTAGTTTGAAGTATATTTCACATTTTTACAGACAAACTTGCATTGTGTGGATGAATGGTGGAAAACAAAGCTAATGACAAGGATAGTCAAGCACTGAAATTGTCTGGTTCTTTCTCAGGAACCTCTGATCACAGAAAATCCCCAGGGAAACAAACATCTGGCAAATTTTGCTGATTCTGCTTTGAGACAGATAATCTCTTGATGTACCTTCCAATCCTATTGTTCTGTGTTACTACCTTGCTTTTTTTTCTTTCACATTTAAAAGACCCTCCTTGTGCATTCTGTAAAGGGATTGCTTTTCTTATCTCCTTTTTGTTTCTGGTAGGTTCTGTGTATGATGTACTGACAGGCATCTCTAGAAAGCCTCTAACTGAGTTTAGGTTTTGCAAAGCTTAGAAGTGGCCTTGTTTATTCCAATCTGCATTAAAAAAAAATTCCTATAATCCTTTATTATATATAAATAATTATTTCACAATCACCTCTTAAAATGATAACAAAGAAAACGAAGCCCATGGGGCTTGGACTGCTATCACTTACTGCAGTTTTGTAGTTGACATACAGATGATTTCTTTGTCATTTAGAAAAATACCTGTGCTTGAATTCTCTAGTCAGTGTTTTGATAGTTATAAGTTACCTTTGGCCTCTCTTTGTTGCTGGCCACATTCAGCCTCTAGTGGTCCTGACTTGACCTGTCAACCCTTTAATTCACCATTTCCTCTAGAGCTGCAAAACTGAACTATGGTCTGGAGACGACATCTGGAGAGACAGAAGTGAGATCTCTAATCCTATAATATATCACTAATGATTAACTCAGGGAAAATTAGAGGCAGGAAAATCTGTGTCTTTTTTTAATGCAGGATCACTCCCATCAGTGAAATAATGAATACTTTGTCAAAGCTTTGCCAAAGGATCTCAAGACTGGGACGAAGACATGCCTCAGTCTTGTGGTACCATCTGTGTTCCCTCCAGTAATTCCATTTTAACAATGGACCCCTTTTGTTACTCCAGCCTGAACGATGAAGCTTGGCTGGTATTTTGTCAGTCCTATCCTGAGACCCACTGTATGCATACAGCTTTTGCAGTTCATCTCAGTTCTGACCAAAGAGAAGGAAAACACGGGCAAGGTTGTTTCCTTTATGTAAAACTTAGAGCCTACCTCAACATATGCAGACAGAGTTTCAGGTGTAGTCGCAAGGTGGACATGGCATTCAAAGAAGTGCACCAGAGAGGCTGCAGATAAATGAGGGATTTGGACCAGAAATGGTGGAAAGATAAGCAAGAGGTACAAAAATATTTGTGTGGGTTCATCCTACCATGTTCTAATAGCCTGAATTTCATTCTGCTGCTCATTCCTTTGCTGGAGGTATAAGCCATTAGCTAACAGGCGTTTTCAGAAGAGCTTTCTGGGGCAGAGAAAGAGGAGCAAGCTGAGATGCCTGTAGTGAGTTAGTGCAAATTCCATGGGGCACACAAAGCTGTATATTCTTTCCCTGAGGCTGACTGAGGTGCAGTCTGCCTGGTGATGCCTGGAAGAAAGGCTTTCATCAGATTTTGTCTTGGAAGCAGTGATTGTTAATTCAGATATGACTAAGGGAGGAGACAACAATGCAAGGCTATTGTGATTTGTGGGTTTGGGCAATTTGGGGGATGTAACAGAGAACGTAACTTCCAAAGTGGTGCTGGACTTTTACTCTTTGTATGTCTTTGCTGTAGGAGACACAAGAAAGTCTTTATTTTGTTAATACTTGGATTGCCTTTGAAATATTCAATATTCCTTCTCTACCCAACCTCCCCTTGCCATGTGTTTTCAACTTTACAGGGGAAAAAACACCTAAACCAAACAAGCACTGCTGACGAGGTGGGGAAAGCTGAAGAGCTGTGTCTTAGCCCAGAAGCATGCTGCAATTCTGGGAAGATTTCAGGTGTGCCAGTTTTAGTCTAGGACCAATCATATGTGAACTTTATTCCTGTGGGAACCAGAATACACCGTTCTTCCAAAACAATTCAGACACCAATGTACACTTCTCTCTCTGATTGAATCTTCACAAGTTAAATTCTGGAAGGCCAAATGTGAGATTATTTTGTCCAGGTTAAGGAGAGGCAAACTGCCAATTTGAAAGTTTTGAGAAGGCATTTGCATGTGTATTTGACCCTAGTCCATTGCAGCCACATACACCTGGACTAAACCAAGCCAATCAAAGAAACCCCACATGATTTCCCTGTGGCAACCGTGGATCAAAATGGTTTGTGAGGATGAAAAAAATCAGCTGGATGATTAGTATTTTTATGGCAATGGTTTGACTTGGGTCTTGTGCAAACTGATGTTAAGATCTCAAGTGAAAGGAAATCACAGCAGATCACAGCGGTGTATGGCGTTGCCAGTGCCTCACCTGTAGCTAGTGCTGCAGCACCTGATCAGCTGCAGAACGTGCCAGGGGGAAGGAGCAGACTCTGGGAGCTTTGGTTCAGTGGCTGCTGTGTAACCTGAGAGGGTATGTGGGATTATTGCACAGCACCTGCTGGAAGCTGAACCAGCAGTGAAGGATCATACCATGTTTTGAAGATGTAGAATGTACTCTATTGCCCAAAGCAGCACTTTGTGGTGGGAAATGATCTTTGGATTCTCTGCATTCATTGACCCCTCTGAGAACTATTTTACAAGGATAATGGAGGGAAGGTTGTTTACAGAGGCATTAGCGGCTGCAGAGCCATTCAGGAGGATCACTCTCTGCCTGAATACAAGAGTACTTTGTGAAGGAATTTGTCTTTACAGCACTGCCTGCCTAAGTGCTCTTCTGGAGTAGTTCTTGCAGAATAATGCAGTTCTCAAAAGCAGTGCCAGCCAGTTCTTCTGTACAGACAAAACCTTGGGCACCCAGGGTTAGACTGTAGGTACTTACATAAATAGCTTGATGTCTAAATAGGGACCCTTCAAGTGCATCCTGTTGATGGTTTGGGGCTATGGGGTTTGTTGGTTGGCTTCCCAGCTTGGCTGGCACTGATGACCCTCAACATTCACTCTTAACCTCTCACTGGTGGAGGGTGGGGAAGTTTTCAGGAGCACCTTAAAACAGGCCAAGTTTTAAGCTCCCATTCATTCTTCATCTGACACCCCCCCCTATCCAGCAGGGCAGCGACCCCGAGGGGCAGTCAAGTCAAGGTACTTGATCAGCAGACCATTGATAAGGATTTACCACCTGGACTGAGCTGCCTGAGTCTCAAACTGCCTTTTTTTTTTTTTCCTTTCCTCTTGCAGAATATGAGAGAGTTGGTTGTGCTCTCGTGAGAAGAGGTGTTTGCCTGTACTTCCTTCTGATTCCTAGTTTTCCCTTCTAATGGCTCCACCAGTCTCTGAACATGATTCCTTCCAATACTAGCACCTTCCTGGGTAGTTCCTTCCTGGGTTGTAGGTTCAACCCAGCTTACCTTGTAGGAGTTCAGACCCCCAGTGGGAAGGCTGTCTAGGGGGGTTTCGACTGGCCTGCCAGAACTTTCTGCTATTGCCCATGCCACCACTCAGCTCTGTCCATCCCATCTCACGCCTGTGAATAATTACGCTTTGCAGCACCTTCACCCAGGTGCACACATTCATAGGGTTTTGTTGATTGTGTTTGATGTCTCTTTGAATCCTTTCTCTAAGGGACAGGACATATGTTTTTGAAATGTCCGGTAGTCCTCTAATAAGAGGTCTCAGGTGGCAGGAGCCCACTGGTGCAGCCATTGGTACCCCATGCTGTCTCCTTTCATACATTGCCTGAATACATGCAGCTTTCTGCACTCCTTTCATTAGCTCTGACAATCCCTTTACCCTAATAGTGACAGGTTCCCCTCTCTCTTTGAGGTGCACACCCTCAGCCTAGTAAGCCATTTGGAATGTTATCTACTAGTCACCTGCCAACCCATCACTCAGAAATGCTCCCTGGCCCCAGTACTCGCTCACTTCGTCATCACTGAACGGTATTCCACCCCCTCCTGTTAGAGAAACCCTCCACAGATACTCAGTTTCTGTTTCACCAGGCTTGCTCTAGAACTTGTAACTCACTGAGCTGGCATATCCTTTGCCTCTAGTTCCTCTACTTCTTCAGAGCTGATATCATCAGGGTCTCCCTAAATGCCCCCCTCTCAATCCTCGGGATCTCTGCCTGCAATCAATGTTTGCATTTTGCACAATACTGGGGGTTTTGTTTGCTTGTGTTAGCATGATTTCAATATTTTCTTCTAACAAACATGTCCGCTCTTTCTCTTTTCAGTTCTCCTTTTAAACAGTCTATTTATAACTGCTTCTTTAAATGATCCTTTTCTAATAACCCAGACTAATTGTAATAATCTTGCACCTGGATTAAACAGACACCCAGGATGCCACACATAATTCCTTGGCCTTTAAAATCCCGACTGTTTCCACAGCATTGTTCTATCCTCTCCATGACTGCTGCTGGGTCGGACCACTTCTCTTTTGCCCATTTTATATCCACAGGAGAAGGGCTACCGCTGTGCCTCCATAACAATTCCTCTGTTGATATCCTGCCAACCAAGCCAATTTAATATCATGAAGGTACACGCAATCAAATAAAAGGGGGGAAAAAAAGAGATATTTATTCTAATCACATCAGTCCTATTCAATGTCTTACCCAAACCACTGTCCACAACTCCATCAATGTCGATCAATTACCGGTTCAGAACGCCAAACGGAATTAATACTGCACGACTGGTCACACAATTCCTCAGTTTCTGAGGGATGACCCAAAATGCACAATCACTCACTCTACAAGATGAGGGCTCTCAGCCTCAAAGAGTCTCTGAGGGAGATCTCTACACTCAGAGGGACAGTCCCTGGCTACAGACCCGCTGCTCTGAGGAGGACTGACTCAACTTGTCCCCAGCGGGGTTCCATTTATACCCTAGTTAAATCTGGCCTATGGGGATATATGGTTATTGGTCTAGAAGTTTCCCTCGATCAAAGTGTTAGCATAATAGTATATAAAGTTAGAAGTAGTTCGGCTAAGGCTTGAATTTAGGCCTGATGAGTAGTTGGAATGTTTAATGTTTAGCAACTTTGGAACTAGTGGGGCATGCTGAGCTTGTGTATTCTGGCTCAAGCAAACAAACAGATTAGTGATGTGTGCGGAACGCTGAATCTTGTTTTTCTCAAAGAAATCGTTATCTTAAATAATTATTTGTTTGATATCTATAGAATTTATGGCTGTGTATCTAGACAAACATGTAAAATTATAGTCTTAAGTAACTGTATGAAGAAGCACAATGTAATCATAAACTTCAGGAAAGCTGGTAAACAGCACAAAGACCTAATGAAGTAATCGTTTTTGAAAAGTATATAAACTCGGTGAAATTTTCCGTTGATGGGGGCTCTGACTTTGGACGCTAGTCCTCAGGTCCCTAGGGCCCTCAATAAAGCACCGCATAAAACAGCTACGGTTGTTTTGTGTTTTCCTACGGGAACGGGCAACAAAAGTGTCTCATTGGCCTCGCCTGTCACCCAAAGCGTCCCTATGGCAGCAGTCAGCAGGGAGAGCTATGGCTTGAAGGGTTGAGGGGTTCTGGGAGGTTTCGCTGTTTGCTGGGGCGGCTGCACCTGCCACAGGGAGACCTTGACAAAACCGAGCTGTACAGAAACCCGCCTTTGCCTGTACACTGTGAAATAAGGGTAAGACGATACTCCTTCGAGATGCCAAATACATTAGAAGACAATAATTCAACTGTATTTCA
>WBNH01007193.1:27497-45075 GCA_013401255.1 Urocolius indicus | reverse complement strand
GGGGGGGGGCGGGGCCAGCAAAGCGGCAGCCGCTATTCCCGCCAGGAGCCCGCAGCCGCTCTGGCGGGAGAGCAGCAGCTTTGCCCCACAGCGGGCTCTTCCCCGCCGGCGGGAAAGGCGCCTCAGCCGAGGTGACCGGGGATGAGCAGTTTTAACGGTCGTTGTCATTTTTGGCAGGGAGTTTTGTTGTTTCTGAGGGGAGGGACGTTGTGCAGCGCCTCGTCCGTTGAAGGGAAACAGGAATTTACCGTCACCTGAAAAGGCAGCTGGCAAGGAAAAGCCCAATGAAATCCGTGTGCTTGACACGTGATTAATCATCGTTTATTTTCCTTTGAGTCGATAAGTGTGAGGTTCCACCGCGCTCCCCTCGGGGCGGGTCAGACAGCCTCCTGTCCCCCCCCCCCGTCCTCTCAGCTGCCAGTTTCTGCCGGCTCAAAACCAGCTCAAGGCTCTTGCAACCAAGTTGGGCTGGTGTTAGAAACTGGAAAAAAAGAAAAAAAAAAAAAAAAAGAAAAAAAGAAAAAAAGGCTCTTTGCAGATATTTGGTCTGATTTTCCACATCCTCTGCCTGTCATAGCCCACCTTGTGTTTTCCTGACAAAAGCAACCCATCCATTTACAAAAACACGCACAGCACGTTACGAGAGCATCTTTCTAAGGAACTATTTTGTGTTTGTTTGGGTTTTTTTCTTGCATTCATAAAATTTAAGGAGATCATACCTTGCCTTTATTATTTAACCGTGCTATCAGTAAGTGCCTATCCCAGTTCCAGGCCTTGTCTATAGGAGGTCACATAAAGAGGGGAATTACGCTGTAGTGGAGTATGGAAGTGGCATGTTCACCATGAAAAACCATGAAATAAGCTCTCTCTAGATGTTTTTGCAGAATAAAAGCCTCCAATTTGTATTACCGTTCTTTTATTCTCTTCATGCAAGCATACTTCTTACAGCCATTACTTGAACATCTACAGCATTTAATAGGTATTCTGAACTCCATCTTGAAAACAAATACATCTTCATAGTCTACTTTCAAGATATATGACTAAGAAGTTTCAGCCTTCTCAATAGCGCTGTTTTGTAATCTTTCTGTCACATAAAGACGGGGGAAACAGAGATGTTGCATTACCCGCTCTGTCTGCAGCTACACTGGCTTTTGTTATAAAAATGCAGTCTGCCTTCGACTTTGTTACCAGAATAAATTCCACTAACGATAAATCAGTTAAAACATTCCCACTGCCAAATTCATACTCTGACATACTCTGATCTCCAAAAAATGGAGATCTCTTTTCCTAATACTTGGAGATGCATTCCAAGCCTACCATTCTATGATTCTATGAAACCCTTTCTAGCCAAACTGGTTCACCTGAGAGTAATGTAGTAGATATTTTTCCTTTTAGTCTGGTAAGTCAGAAAAGGGCTGGAAGCAAAAGGTTCTCTAGTTCAAAGACTTCTTAAAAGTCTTTTTACAGTCATTTATTCATTTACGGCCACACCAATGTATCTTTGATTTGCATTTTCCAGTAGTGATCGATACTTTATTGCCTGCTCTTTCATGATGAAGGCCATGGAGGATCAAGTAGTCCAAGATGAACCAGGGTACCAAGATGATGAGGTAAATTTATGGTTGATTGAAAAATACGAGCAGCAAATGTTTGAAAGTTTTTTGATAGTGTTAGGAAACCCATAGACAGACAAGAGGTCCCCAAGGGAGTTCAATGCCTTTAAATTTTTGTTCCAGTTTAATACCAAGAAAATCTTATTTTCTTTGTCCCTGAATAGCCTTGCTCTTCATGTACTATTCATTAAGCTTTCAAAAGCTATGCACAGTTTTTAATGGGATTAAAATTATTTCTTTGTATTTTATACTTGTATAAAATATATGCAGGGGGATTATCAGTTCATTTTATTCTTCCAAGGAATGGTCATCAGTCTGAAAATACTGAGGAACTGTGATGGAAAAAAACCCCAAGATGCTGCTGCTGATAATAACACAAGTTTTATTAGCACAGCAGAGGATTGCTTGCTTGTTAAGATGTGCTTTATATGAAGAAAGTGATAGGAAATGTGTAGGCCTTTTTGGCTCACCATGGCTGTGCTTATTTGAATAGTCCAATAAGTTATGTATTATTAAGGGAAATAATTTAAATGTCCAAAAATTTAAACAGACACACAGTGAGTTGTAGTTACAAGAAAAAGCAAAATCTATTTTAATCTTTTCTGGGTTTTTTTGTTTGTTTTTAAGGAATCGTTTTTTCAGGATATTGACCTACTGCAGAAGCATGGAATTGTAAGTATTTGCAATGACTTTACAATACAGGACAATCCATGTAAAGCTATTGTAATCTTATTTCCAAAAGCATATACACATTGGCAGAAATAACTGAAATTCCTCCTTGCAATAAATTCTAATTCAGTCATGTGAAAAGAAATTTTGCCTTGGGTGATAAGACAGGTTTTCAGAAAAACCTCATTCCCATCGTATTCCTAAATAAAGTGTCAAGATATTCAAAGTATTTAGCACCCAGCACTCTTGAAAAACCAACTACTTGCTAATTTATTTGAAAACTGTGTGATAGATTACTTCCTGTTCCTGCCAATCTTTGTAATTACTCCTGCATTTTGGGTGCCTGTGAAATCACACTGTGACAATTGTTGCTGTAATGTTTTTAGCCTGCCGGAGAAGGGAGTAGAGTGGGAGTGAGGAAAATATTAGTAGCTAGAGAAATAGGTGGTTAGTTTTCTTCATAAAATATGAATTCCTATAATCATTATCATCATCATCATTAGCACATAAACACCACCTATTTATTTTAACTACTATTATTATATGTTTACCCAGGAACTGGCTCATGGATAGAAACCCTCTTGTGTTCAGTGTTATGGAAGCAGAATAATAAGTTGGGTTTGCCCAACTTCTTTTTAATTTTTTTTTTGGTAAGATTTAAACTCTAATACAAATGACTACAGGCAGATACAGATGTGGATGACACCAACACAATGAGACAGCACTGGTCAGCACTACGGTTGCTGGGCTCAGCGTGTCAGCAGTGTAGTTGTTGTCAGCTTTTTTTAATTGGCAACTCGTTGGCAGTTGTAAAGAGAGTTCTGAAAAAAGGATCACGAGGCTGGGAGCTCTGACTATGGGGTGACATAGGAAAAATGCACAAATTCTCGTGTTAAGACCTAATGATCTGGAAGGTAGCTGCAGGAGCCTGTCAGTATTAATTGAGGCATGGTATGTAGCGAATGATACTCAGGTATGAAAGATCCTGAAAATAAAGAATAATGACTTAGGCTGTTCTGCTGACTTAGTAAGAGTTTCCTGCTGCTTTTCTTATTTTATTCTTCTTCCCAAATGCTTATTCACACACCCTAGGGGAAGGTTTTGTTCTTGGCTGTGCCAGTTGAAATCTTTGTGTAAACATACATTAAATTCTCCCGCTTAAAGAAAGAGTTTTTATGGATTTAGATTTTTTTTTCCTACAAGTAGAGCAAGAAATATTTACTAGATGTGTGACCACAAAGAGAGTCAGATTAGCACAACCAAGGCTGTGTTGTGATGCCCAAAAGTGTTTGGTAGGTGTTGTGACCTCAAAGCTGTTGCTCCATGCTCCTGCCCCTAGGGCATGCCATCCCTTCTGGCACATCTGCTTTTGTGGACACCCTGTAAACTGGGTTTATGAATCCATTAGTCCAAAAATTACCCCAACAACAACAAAAAATATGGGTTAGCTTCTTCATTTGTAAATTGCAATCTGCTGCTGTTGGGGCTGCAACAGAAAGTGGAGGATCGGGACAAGCAGCTGGTGTGAGGGGGCAGGTGTGTCAGTATGTTAAGACAGGAGTATTGCTGAATGCTTCCTAGTCCTGAGCTCTAGTCTAAGGAGGTCTGTATCCTGAAACCTGGGCTGGTATGTAAGCTGTTGTTAAAAGGTGTATCTGTGTGGCAGAGAACAAGAACTTTGATAATCGAGTCTTACCACACAGAGCTTTGTAATGCAGAACAGCCTGAAGTGTGATGGGATGAGAAAGACAGCCTCTGAAGAAATGCAGAAGCAGGCTACTGCATTTAAAGTTTTGGTCTAGAAAAATGTTATTTGCAGCAGTATTGTGTTGTCTTAATAGACAAAAACAACAAACCAGCTCAGTCCTTTTTTGTATTGCTGATTGTTATATTATTTTGGGTGGGAGATTCATTTTTATTCATGACTGATTTTACCTCACCCATCCCTATTGATGTAATAATCAAAAACCACCACAGGATGAGAAGTAAGCTTCCAAATGAGCATGACTAATTTTTCACATAGCCCTCCTCCCTTCTTACGTCCTGTGCACCCACACACTCTAGATAAATAGATGATACATCCAGTTCATAGTTGGGTTTTTTTTTCCCCCAAAGAAAAACTTTGGAAATGGTAGATTTCTGTATTATCCCCCACCTTTCACATTGTGAGCAATCTGTTGCTTGCCTTTAAGTTTCCAGTGATGTTTTAGTCATAAAATGAGGGGAGGGGAGGCAAAATGTGTCAGTGGGGTGCTGTCTGAAGTCACACTGTACCCAATTCAGGAACGACTCTACTAGCTAATTCCAGTCCAAAGTGCCAGACAGATCTGGAGGATACATGTGTTTTCAACTGGACGTCTGTGAACACATAGAAACAGCACAGCCATTACAGTCAGCTCCCAGTTATCCACAAGCAGATTATCTGCTTTATAGGTTATCTGTGCTAAGAGACCAAGGACAGATTGTTACAGGGCTTACCAGGTTGGGCTCCATGCTATCTGAAACAATCCAAACTGTTTCTTTACTGCCAGCTTGGGTCTAGAGAGACTGAACAGGGACAGGTAAATACAGCTGGATTCAAGATGCTTTTCTCTCAAAAGCACCAAGATCTAGTCTCTCCACCCTGATCCCTCACACCAACGTTACTCAAAATTTTCTGCTGTTGCACTGCTGTTAGTACTGGCACAGGTTGTCCAGATGGGTTGTGGAGTCTCCTTCTCTGGGAACATTCAAAACCCACCTGGACGAGTTCCTGTGTGACCTACTCTAAGTGGTCCTGCTCTAGCAGGGGGGGTTGGACTAGACGATCTTTTGAGGTCCCTTCCAGCTCTTGAGATTCTGTGATTCTGTCACAAACTACATAAGGAAGAGTTTACTGTAAATCTTTTTTATTTCTTGATGAAAATACACATGCATTTGAATGTATACTAAAGTGTTTCAAAGGTTTACTTCACCTTCTAGTTGTTAACTGTCACGAGTACTCACAGAAGGGAACTTTCTTCACAGAACGTAGCAGATATTAAAAAACTGAAGTCAGTGGGGATCTGCACGATCAAAGGGATCCAGATGACCACGAGACGGGCACTGTGCAATGTAAAAGGGCTTTCAGAGGCCAAAGTGGACAAGATTAAAGAAGCTGCAAACAAACTTATTGTAAGTCAACCACTTTCCTGGTAAACTTATGCTGGTCTCTCCAAAATGCTGTGCAACCTTTCTCTGAACAGGTGGCCTGTTCTATTTAACATCTATATCAATGATCTGGATGAGGGGATCAAGTGCACCCTCTGTAAGTTTGCAGATGATATGAAGCTGGGCAGGTTTGTAGATCTGCTTAGGGGCAGGAAGGCTCTACGCAGGAACCTGGCCAGGATGGAGCGATGGGCCAAGGCCAATTGTATGAGGTTTAACAAGGCCCAGTGCTGGGTCCTACACTTGGGCCACAACAACCCCATGCAATGCTACAGGCTTGGGGCAGAGTGGTTGGAGAGCTGTCAGGTGGAAAAGGTTCTGGGGATGTTGGTCAACAGCCAGTTGAACAGGAGCCAGCTGTGTGCCCAGGTGGCCAAGAAGGCCAGTGGCATCCTGGCTTGGATCAGAAATAGTGTGGCCCGCAAGAGCAGGGAAGTGATTGTCCCCCTGTACTCAGCACTGGAGAGGCTGCAGTTTAGTTTAGTTCTGGGCCCCTCACTACAAGAAGTATGTTGAGGTGGTGGAGCATATCCAGAGACAGGCAATGAAGCTGATGAAGGGTCTGGAGTGCAAGTCTGATGAGGAGCAGCTGAGGGAGCTGGACATTCAGGATCTCAGCTGGGGATGTTTAGCCTGGAGAAGAGGAGGCTGAAGGGAGACATGATCACGCTCTACAGCTACCTGGAAGGAGATTGTATTGAGGTGGAGGTCAGTCTCTTCTCTCCAGTAACAAGTGATAGAACAAGAGGTAATGGGCTCAAATTGCAGCAGGGGAGGTTTGGTTTTGACGTTAGGAAGAACTTTGTCACCAAGAGCGTTGGAAAGGGGCTCCCAGGAAGGTGGTGGAGTCCCCATTTATTTAAGAGCTGTGTAGCTGAGAGGCTGAGGGAAATGGTTTACTGGTGGGCTTGGAGTGTGAGATGAGTGGTTAGACTTGGTGGCCTTCAATGTCTTTTCCAACCAAAATGATTCTATGGAATTTTTTTGTTTGTTTTTTTGCCCCATCACCAAGATAATTTTGAAAATTATTTTGCTTGTTACTCTAAAGAGCTAATACTTTATACTCTGTGACAACCAGATGAATGCTGCTTTTCATATCCACCTGGGTAAATGAGGCTAGGGTTGTGAGAAGATACTTTGTGGGACATTGCAGCTTACCTTCAGGTTAAAGCTAAATTAAACCTCTTGTGCTCTTGTTGGTCTTCCTTAGGAACCAGGCTTCCTGACAGCCTTTGAATACAGTGAAAAACGGAAGATGGTATTTCATATTACTACTGGCAGCCAGGAATTTGAGTAAGCGTATCTCCACTTAAATCCTTCCTTATCCCAAATTGTTCCAGTAATGATATGTATTGTCTTTGATGAGACAGAATAGCATAAAGGAATAAACATTCAGCTAGGATACCTACGTTTACCTTGCATGTGGAGCTAGTCCTGACTCAAAGATGCCTGCATCAGTAAGCAACAAAACCAGCTCCATTTCTGCTGGGAAGCTGGACTTTGCACCGTCATTGTAAATAAGAAATCCTGAACGTTATCATATTTTTTTTCACCTAGTTGAAACAACTTGCAGGGCTCAGGGCAAAATGATAAATCTTCAAGACCTCCCTTGAGATCTTTGAAAAAATAATATCCATTAAAATGTCTTTTATCTCTTCTTTCCTGTAATAATTTCTGTAGACTTTTCTTTTACACAGAGAAAAAGATGTTAAGACAGAGTTGATTCTTTATGCATCAGTGATCATTTAGTGCCATGCACTTAATGCATCAAGTGAAGGTCTTTTAGGGCAGAAATAACATTTCTAAAAGTAGCAAAAATTATTGCTTTTTACTTCCCTCTCGTGATTTTGTGGGATTAACTATCATAATCTTCTCCCTTTCTCCAGTAAACTCCTGGGTGGTGGGATTGAAAGCATGGCAATCACTGAGGCCTTTGGAGGTGAGAAAATCACATTCAGTGAGTCCTACCGAACAAAAAATTGCAACTTGGCTTAGATTTTAAATCAAGGGGGATTACTTATACCAAACAGCACATTGGAATCATAAAGATGAGTACCTGTATGAGGCTACAAAGAAATAATCCACTTCTCTTGGTGTTTTCCCATTTTCCCTCTTCATTTGCTTGCAGACTACATTTGAGCTGAGTAATCGTTAGACTTGGAGCAAGCTGATTCAGTACAACATAGCATTATTAATACTGTTACTAACGTGGTGTATAGTAGAGGTCTCTCTGATGTCACCTGTGTTCCTTTCCAGTAACAAAACTGCCACAAAAGAGATTTTACTTATTCACACTTAGACTACATTATCTTTCAGATAAGAGTTTGAAATCACTGTTGAGTAGATTTGTCCAGTGAGTGGTTAACACTTCAACGAGAGTTCATAAAACACAGCACTCCTCCCTTTAGAAAAGAAACTGGAGGCTAAAATGATTTGATATAATGAGTTTAATAAACTCATAAGCTTCTTCTTGATCATTTCACTGAAAATGAAACTGGGTCAGGTCAATGGAATCAACCATTTTTTCCCCCTTCCTCCGTAACACTTTTCCACAGGTGCCATGTGGTTGCAGTTGCTGCACCGGAAAGAATAAGTGACCTCAGCAGTCGAGCACGATCAAATCAAAGCATTTTGGCTTTTAACACATTTCTACTGCACAGAGTATGACTTATAAATTGGGTTTAAATGATTTCAAAAGCTAGAGATAGAGGTGAACTTTGTAAGTTAGAATGCTTCCAACTGCAGTAACTCCTGAAGCTGGCAAACTCAGAAACACAAATCCTGACCTCTATTTTTTTTTCCCTCCCTTTATTTAACAGAGTTCCGGACAGGCAAAACCCAGCTATCTCACACGCTTTGTGGTAGGTCTGATGCCTTAAAAGAGAGAGATGTTTCTTCTCAGTTAATCCGTTCTTTGCAACTATATCAGAATTCAACACATAAAGACAAGACATAATATTTTCTCTCCAGAAATGTAGTGAAACAGACCTTGGTGGCTCTTACCTCCGTGAATTGTGTTTGAGTAGAGAGCTCATAGAAATGATTAATTTTTAATGCTGCTCACACTGATGTAAGTTTTTTCCATAAGGAGGGAGAAGCTCATAGACTGTTTTAGAGAAACTATTGAAACACACCATCTGGAAGCTTTTCCAGAGCACAAATATGGGTTACAGGTGGATAGGGGCATTGCTCAGAAAAGGGCAACGGCAAGATTCTTCCTCAGAAGCTCTTTTAATTTTCTGCTTGCAAGAGGTTTTGCAGAATATGACATAGTGGAAGGGCACTGAAAGGATACCTGTGTCTGACAGGAACTGGACAGAGACTTTAGCAGTCACTGTATTTGGGCAGTGCCCAATACAGCGAGACTCTGATTTCCCAGCGATATCTCTCAATGTGTAAATAGTAAATAAGAGCTAATATGACTATTAATGCTGCTGGAATATAATTACCAGACATTCCCTTAAATGAACTCTGTATTATAAAGGAAATTATGGCACCTTCTGGAAAAATAAGGCCTCTTCTGTTCAGTACAGTCTAACGGTCGGCAGAGTCATACCCTTTTGCAGGCATGATTACAACTCAGTAATTTGGCTGATTCACTCCAAAGAGACTAAACTGACAATCAGTAACAATCCACATATCGGGGAAAAATCCGTATCCAAAGAATTTTTTATCGTATGAGTTTCAGTTGGGAAAAAAAAAAACCCAAAATAAACACCGGCTAAATCAATACCGTTGGTTTGGGCAGAGGATTAAGAGGGTGCTTTCTGTGTAAGAGCTTATTAATAGTATCCTTACCTATTTTCAATGTAAAAATATATAGATTTAGTGATAGCACTGAGTAAAACACAATTTTGACACCATTAATTTAAAACTCATCTGATCTCCAATTGAGAAAAGCGCCTTGAGTTTCTTCTCAAGACAGCAGTGAGATTTGAGATGCTCCTGATTTCCACTTTGATTAAATCTGGTGGATCTTTTGTGATACGGATAAGCAGCAGTAGTTTAATAACAACTAATAACAAGAAAGTGATTTCCCTACTTTTTCATTTTGGTTTTCCATGATCCATTGTAGTGACAGCTCAGCTTCCAGGACCAAACGGCTACACAGGTGGCAAGATTATCTTCATTGATACTGAAAACACTTTGTATCTTTTGGACTGTGCAAAGCTACAGGTAGAATGGACTGGAAAGATAAGCAAGCAGGAGGCTCCAGGGAGCTTCATCCATGTAAAACCAGAAAGCCTGGGTAGCCCATTGTTCAGTGGCCCACAAGGCAGTGAGTCCTTTTTCTCTGTCATTTGATGTCATCCAAACTGGAAGAATTAGAGTTAGGCTGCAGATTTTATTTTAAATGTTGTTTTGAGATCTAATGTACCTTCTGGATAATGATGCAGGTGATAGGAAGTTTTCTGTTTATTTCAAGAGAGCTACATCTAAGTACCAAACGCTATTTTTAATGTTTTGTATCTGTGGTAGACTGTGTATAAATAGGTTTTGCTCACAGATAAATTCCTAGAGCACAGATACCCATATGTCGCCTCCTCCCTGCCGCCTCAAACCCTAAACACAAAACAATTCTCATCGCGAGCCCTAACCTATCTTTAGGGTACGTGGGACAGTGTGAAATCAATCTTCTCTAGGAGCAAAATAAATACACTCTTCTTCTTCTTCTCCTCCCCCCCCCCCCCCCCCAAAAAAAAAATTAGTTCTATTTTGGAATGGAGTTTTATTATTCTCAGAGCATGGTTTGTACAAAGAGAAGTCCTTAACTCTGACTGTTGTCAGCCGCCCGGACCGTCTTCGTGACATTGCTGATCGCTTCAGTGTCGACCACGACGCGGTACTTGACAACGTGCTGTACGCACGTGCATATACTAGTAAGGCCGCTACTGCCACTGCCTTGATGTCTAGTTACCAGTTTATTAACTGAGACTGCCCACTGAGAACCAAAATGTTTTGCTGCTAACAAAAGAGGTTGTAAGCTTGCTTACATTTTGCTTCTGGTGTCAAACACCGAGCAGACTTGCTCAGTCTGAGTTTTCCAGCTCAGCCCAATGTAATGTGAACTCTGCCGGGTATAGGATGAATCTCCGTGTAGCATCTTAGTAAGAGAAGCACTGATTAATGTAACCAGGATTGCCTCAATGCAAGGTAATTCTATAAATACTGTTGAGAAGCTGTCGATGTTCTTGTGACTGGAACTTTATAACAGAGACAGCTCCAACACACTCCGTCACAAAACACAGTGTTAAAACTTCAAAGAAGTCTCAAAGGAGACTTTTATTTTGAGAGTACAACATGACCATGATTCACAGAATGGCGGGTGTTGGAAGGAACCTCTAGAGATCATCCAGTGCAACCCTCTGTTAAAGGAGGGTCACCTCCATCAGGTCACACAACAATGTGTCCAGGTGGGTTTGGAAACCTTCAGAGCAGGAAACTTCACACCCTACCTGGGCAGCCTGTGTCAGGGCTCCCTCACCTGAACAGCAAAGATTAGCACAATTTCCTTGTAACATTTAATTCAACATCAAGTTTAAATGTTTGTATTACTTTTCAGTTCTTAACACAACAACAACAAAATGTTTTCTTCATGCATAGTTTCGTTGTAAAGCTTTTCACAAAAGTGTTTGCTGAGCTGGACAGCTGGAAACTGGAAACTGCAGAAGCACAGGCTCTGTTGGGTATTGTACAGGTAGCTTATTAATGGTCACCGGATTTAAAACCGCTGGCAGAGAAAATACAAGCAGTGCAGACACTTCAAGTTAAATTTTAAAATTCAGTCCTTTTGTTCCTTCAGAGCTCTTCCTGGTCCTAATTTCACTTGGCAACTGTACTTCCCAACAGGTGAACATCAGATGGAATTGCTTGACTATGTAGCAGCCAAGTTCCATGAGGAAGCTGGTATCTTCAAGCTATTGGTACAAGACTTAATTTTGCTTACTGCTTTCAGAACAAGTTTTCCTATTTTCTTTTACTATATTTACCTACCTGGCATAATTACCATGCAGATCATTGACTCCATAATGGCCCTTTTCCGTGTGGATTTCAGTGGTCGCGGAGAGTTGGCTGAACGACAACAGAAACTCGCTCAGATGCTGTCAAGGCTCCAAAAAATATCAGAAGGTAAGGGAAACTTATCAGAAGGAATCAGAATCAGAAGGAATTGCGAAATTTGGAAAACATGGTCTGGAGTTACTGAAATAGTAGCTATTGGTTAGCACGCCCACCTAGTAGTCTGAGTGTGTTACCAGGTGTTGGTCCAGGAATCACGGAATCTTAAGGGTTGGAAGGGACGTCGAGAGATCATCTAGTCCAATCCCCCTGCCAGAGCAGGACCACCTAGAGTAGGTCACATAGGAACTCATCCAGCTGGGTTTTGAATGTCTCCAGAGATGAAGACTCCACAACCCATCTGGGCATCTTTCCTCACTGTACACTTCTGTCAGTTACCAAAAAGATGAAACTGTTAAGATAGTATTTCAGATGACAGATTAAGGAATCTTCAGAACTATTCAGCCTTTAGAGTCTTCCTAGAAATACTGTTAAGACAAGTCCTAAATGAGAGAAAATGTTACCGAACTGGAGAAATATCCAGTAAGAGAAACTGTCTTCTCCAAATTTCAACTGTTTACATACATGAGACAGGTGAAGAACAGAATAAAGGGTGAAGGCACAGAGATATGAAAAACCTGTGCCTGTTGCCACGTTCCCAGTGCTCTGAGGGATGATGACAGGAGGAATGGGATTGCAGGAATATTGATGATGTTTTTTCATGCAGCAAATAAAAAAGAATATGCAAACAGGTAAAGGAAGAGAAAGGGGGCTGAAGGCAGGGAGCCAACAGAGAAGACAAGAACTGAGAAAGACTTGTTCAGTTGACTACTGAAAAGTACTCATTTTTGGCATAAGTTTTACAGCTGAAGCCACACAGGAGCAAATTTAGGCTGTCTGCCGATTTAAGTCCAGCCATTAGACATATTTGCTCCTCTTTCATTTGAAATTTGAAATGCTTCAGCAACAGCCTCGCTTTTATCACAGATGGGGGATGTATTTTGGAATTCTCACTGGATACAGTCCACCTTTTTTTTTGCATTCTTTTCTGCTGCAGAATATAACGTGGCCGTGTTTGTGACCAACCAGATGACAGCTGATCCGGGAGCAACTATGACGTAAGATACTTTTTATCTCCCATTAAAACAAACAAACAAGCCAAAAAAAAAAAAATCTTCTCTTTTATATTACATAATTATCAGGGAGGAGTAACTGGGATTGTGTGGAGCAAGAGGCACCAAAATGAAAGTTCAGATCGGTCATTGGTCCCTCTGAAACAACGAATCATTCATCGATGACACCTATAGGTTTCTCTGTTTTCATAGTGAGGTTTCTTTTTGGTTACCTGCTGCCTGGCATGGTGGCTTCTTTCGGTGAGACTTGAACGAAAGAGAACAAGCCATAAGAAGTATCGAAAAAACACACCTTCCTCCCATTTCCTTTTGGAGCAGCTTATCTTTGAATGTATTACCTGAGCCTCTTGAATGTAACAAGAGGAAATTTATGCCAGCATTGAACATTTAAACCTCCTATCATTAGGCAAGTGTGTTAAAGTTCTTTTAAATACATATTTATCAATTTGTTATTCACTACTGAGTTCAACATGCCTCATCTGACAGTTAATCACAGTATTAACCTTTGGAATTTGCAGAGTGAATCATCACAATTTTCTTGCTAATTCAGCTTTCAGGCAGACCCAAAAAAGCCCATTGGGGGCCACATTCTTGCTCATGCTTCGACTACCAGGATTAGTTTGAGGAAAGGGAGAGGGGAGCTGCGTATTGCAAAGATATACGACAGGTAAATGACCTTCACAGGAAAGAAGCTGCGTTAGGAGTAGCAAGAAGGTAACAAAGTTCACGGCACTGTTGCTTCATAGCTTGACAGGCAGTTCATGCTTTCAAACTAACCACGTTTCTGGATGGTAAGTTGAGAGCAAACCTAACAGGACAAACTAACAAACAGACTTAACATTGTCTTGCACATCACAGACATTAAATTACCTCGTCTTTCATCACAAATCCTGCTAGATGCTCATCTCTTAAAGGACACCATCAGATACTGTGGTGAGACTGGTGGTCCCTTGGCAGGAAAATTCCAGAGCTGTTACATTACTAGGTTTGGTGACACAATTAGTATTGCTTTACCTGGTAAGCTCTGGCAGACACAAGTTATTAAGTCACCCCAGTGGAACTGCACAGTGAGACCAGTGTTTCTGGTCAGGAACTGAGAAACTAAAATGAGACCTTGCACGGACAGAATCTTTCCTTCTCCTGCACCCTCTCCATTCCCCTCCCTCATGTTTGTCACCTTCCAAGAGGTGGAGTTCACATTTTCTCTTGATGATACAGATCATGTTCTACAGCTTGCATGTAAAGGTGATGAAAGATTCCACATTGCTTATCCTTACACCATTTTGGGGACATGTTTCACAACTGCATTTCACATGGGGGAACCCACAAGTTTCTTGTTCCTTTTTTTCACCCCAGCCCCGAGATGCCTGAAAACGAAGCCACGTTTGCAATAACTGCTGGAGGGATTGGAGATGCCAAAGAATAGGCAGAAAACCAAGGTAAATGTACAGGTGAAACCCACCCTGGCAGCTGGGATGAAGGCTTGTGGAAGATCACCAGCTGCCTGCCTGCATGTCTGTCTTTTGAGAACCATTTGAGATCTTTTGGGAGAACATTGGGATGAACTCTGTTGTATTGATCTTAACAGAATTTGGTTCGTTTAAGGTCTTTGTTTTTCAACTGAGTTTTCAGCAGGCAAAGGTTTAAGAAACCAGCTTGTGAATGGTTCTTTGTGAAAATCAAAGCTGTCCTTTCACGTGAGATTAATATACTCTTTGCGTTTCCTTCAAAGTGGGCGTCCACGTGATAGGATTTAATAGTGCAAAATGGAACAGAAATAGAATAAACTCAGTTATAGGATTGACACAGATAGATGGAAAAGGCAGTGGCAGGAGCAGCAGCCCAAGAACTTGACAGACTCTCATGTATTGTAGAGGAACAAGTAACTTTAAATAAATGTGGTTTTAGGTACGCTTAGCTTGACTAGATAATGTCTGTACTTTTATTTATCATTTTCTACTTTTTAGAAAGCATGTTTTAAAGCTGTTCTTATTAGAGTTTAAAATAAAGGTTACTGATTAGAGTAGCCCTCTGCTTATGTTTGGGTGCTTTGAATCAAACCCTGCTGTCAATAACCTCATTGATCTTTCAGGAGACAGATAAACCAGGTGCAAGACAATGTTTCAAAGTCTTGTATTTATTTCTCTAAAGAAACACACTTTACATAATGGCCTTTCCAGTCTTTTAATATAAGTTTAGATATTAAAGATTATTATTAAATAGTATTATTACAAACCAGAAGAAACCAAAGCCAGTGGCTAGATACAGGAGAGGGGCTGACACTGGCACTTACACTGAGGGAAAGGCATTTGTTGCTTAGCTTGCTGAGGGAGTGTGCTGTTTGGCTGGCACAGCTCTGAACCAGACAGAGGTGTGTGTCATGAGAGGGGCAATAGAAGAATCTGGGAGTAAAGAGACAAATCACAGAATGGTAGGGGTTGGAAGGGACCTCTACAGATCATCCAGTCCAGCCTTCTGCTAAAGCAGGTTCCCCTAGATCAGGTCACACAGGAACGTGAGCAGCTGGATTAGGAAAGCTCCAGAGCAGGAGACTCCACACCCTCCCTGGACAGCCCGTGCCAGGGCTCCCTCACCTGAACAGGAAAGATGTTTCTCCTTATGTTTAAGTGGAACTTTTCATGTTCCAGCTTCTTTCCATTACAAATGGGTGAGTGGGGACAAGATACCCATTCAGTTTGCATTAGTGCCAAGGCTCATGGAATTGCTTGCTTTAAAATGAACTCAACGATGCTTCAAGAGCAGGCCTTGCTTTGTTCTCTTGTACAAAAACATTCATTAGAATGGGTCTAACTTTGGTGTCTGGTTAAGAAGCTTGGCCTCACCCATACAAGAATGTTTTTGTTTAGATTAACTAATGCATGTGAGACAACATGGAGTAAACAGGCAGCGATGGACAGAAGCTCATCCAAGAAAAGCCTGACACTGTAGCCATGGTTTGACAGAGCTAGAGAGTTCATCTTCTTTGAGTGGTTTCGTAATATATATTTGATACTGTTCCTGCACGATTTTTTACAGTAGACAGAGGTCTAGAGAGACAACAGCAAGGAGGCTGGTTGATCTGAGAGAGTCAGGAATGGATCAGCGTTGCCATTTAACATAACATCTAGCTCCTTGCACGTGCCAGTCTTTCCCACACCAGGCATTCTTACCCAACGGCCAAGTACCAAGTGTCAGGAAGAGCTTACAGGGGGAGCTTACAGTCTCACTCGACTCCTTTCCACCCCCTTAGAAAGGCCCAAGTTTCTTCCAATGTTTTATTTTAAGCACCAAGATTGCTTTTTGCTTTCTCACATATGCCACACACACATATATAAACACACCCAAGCAAAAACTTAAAACGGCAAACAACTTGTGTCTCTTTCCAGGCCAAGTTACTTATTCCAAGGGTTTGAAAAGTAAAACGGGCTCGCTTTCCCTTCTGCTGATGTAACCCATTTTTGGTAATCCAGCGGTCCAGAAAGCACTTGCCAGCAGCACAACTGCGGCGTGGGCCAAGCCTTGGTTTGGCTGGTGCAGGTTTGGGCAGATTTGGCTCCTGGTGCCAGGGCAGACGGACACAGGTAGGTGCCAGAAACATCATCACGCTACGGAAGGATCTGCAGCCTGTGCCAGCCACGTGTCATTGTCTCGTGGCTTGTTTTTACATTTGAGCTAGGGTCCCCCGTTTGCTTTGGGGTGTTAAACGCTGGCAGGCCATAAACACAGGCTCTTTCCGCTACTTCAAATCGTTTCTTCGACCACTTGCAGCAACACCCCAGCGCGCAAAGGGGTGAGATCGTTTCCTTTCCGGGGAGGCTGCCCTGAGCCTCCTGCAGCCGCGGGGGCTGGTGCGTGCCCGGGGGCTGCCGGCTCTCCATTTCTCTGCCGCCTCGCCGGCGCTCAGGCGCAAGCCCCAGCGCCACGCCAATTAATAATCTTGCCAGGGGGATGAAAGAAAAAGCTTGCACCCGCGGGACGGCTGCGGCGTGCGCGGAGCTCGGCACCGCGCTCCCGTTATTGTCTTCTCGGACCCTCCGCAACCTCCCCCCCACCCACCCCACGGGGCAGCGGGCGCGTAGGCGAAAGGCCGTATTCTCCAAACGCGGCTACGCCGCAACGTTCACGTAAGCCGCCGACCCTCCGCCCACTCTGCCGGCACGGCTCGCGGAAGAATTTTACGCGAAACGCACGTACGCCGGACCGCGTTACGCAACTGGCGTACGCCCTGTCCTTACGTAACATACGCCTCGGCCTTCGCTTTCGCTACCGCCCAGAAAGGCTTACGGGGCCGACTCCTTGCGTAGCAGACTTTGAGGAATAGCGAGAGCGTTCCTCTCCTCCCTCCCTTCCTGACGCGGGGGGCCCCCCCCTCAGTGAAGAACGCTACGCACCCTCCGTAACCGGCCGGAGGAGCGTTCCCGCCCGGCGCTCTGAGGGCGTAGTTGGCTTCCGGGAATAGGCGTAGTTGTTTTGGAGGGCCGCAGTTTGCGCAGCGGCCGGGCCGCCCGTAACGTAACCGGAGCGGGTTGGGGCGGCGGCAGCCATTTTGTGCCGGGAGCCCGGAGGAAGAAGACGCTGGTGTCGCCCACACTTCACGGGCCCTGGAGCCGACCGAGAGCCCCGCCGTCCCCTCTGCCGCCGACGCTCAGCGGGTCTCTGACCCACTGACCGCTTCTCCTCCTTTCGTGTCCCACCAAAGAGGCGAGGTGGCGCAAAGCGAGCCCTCCGAGGCGCAGCCGCCTCTGGCTGGACCCTCTCCCCGTACCCCCAGCCCCTCGCCGTCCCCACGGCCGGCGTTCCGTTGCCTCTCTCCCACCCCTCCGGGTGCGATGAGAGGCTTCGGGGACCGGGGACGCGACCGAGACCGCGGCGGGTAAGGGGGGGGGGTGGTGGTGGTGGGATGGAGCGGGGCGGTGG
>WBNH01007193.1:0-27415 GCA_013401255.1 Urocolius indicus | reverse complement strand
ACGAGGAGGGGGGGGGACGGGGACACGCGTTCTGCTTGTTGTGTTGGAGGAGCTTCCCCCCCCCCCGGTCCTGTGTTGGGGGGGGGGGTGGAAGCTGGAGAATTTCGTTAGTAAAAACCCGTTGTTTGTTTGTTTTGTTGTTAAATTTAGCTTTTCCCATCATTGGCGTGTGCCTAGCGTTCATTTTTTTAAAGGCATTCTCAATTCCCCTTAATTTGGTTTCTACCAGCTCTCTTTATCCTACTCCCCCCCCCTCCCTCGAGCCACGAAGGTTCTTGGTGGCCCTGGCAGGGGTGGTTGAACGTTCTGCCCTTCTGCTTGTCATTGCTCCTTCTGGACTCGACTGGAAATAACGGCAGTTGGTGAAAGGTCTTTTTTTTTTTTTTCTCAGTGGACCGTCCCCCAAGCTTATCATGAGAGGAAATGAGGTTGAAAACTGCTGCCTTGCCAGGGAATTGCACGCTCAGGAGGGTCGTCTTAGTAGACGTGGCCCTGAACCACGCTTAGCAAGTATGACCGAGCTTGAGTAGCAGTCAGACAAGACTTGTCTGTGGCACTGCAGAAGGCCTAGGGGCTTGATGCTCTTGAATCTGCTGTTTAAAGGAATATTGGCTTGGATAAGGTTTTTTGTTTTTTTTTTTTTTGCGGGTTTGGTTATTATTTGTTTTCTCTCGAGCTTGGCAGGAATAAATACGTCTTGTATATTACTTGGGACTTGAGGGGGAGTTTAAGGCTCGAAAGTAATAAAATGTTCATCCTAGTCCTTCGTAAAGAGAAAATTGGAACTTATTTAGGAGAATGGTGTTTTCTGTACTCTAGATCCCAAATAGGCCTCCATTTTCAAGTATTAACAACAAACATGTGGTTCTGTTATTCTTATAATGGCAGACTAGGTCTCAGTTAATGAGTCTTTCTTTTTTTTGTCCTTTTTTTTTTTTTCTTTCCCCCCCCCCCATCGTTTTCCTTCTCCACTGGGAATATTTTGTTTATATGTTGCAATGCATTTTAGCACGTAGTTCTTGTTGTCTGTAGAGAGAGATAGTTGTGTCTTTGCTTTTATCTTACACTCACGTTTCACGACCTGAAGTGAGAAGATACTTTCATTTTTTTTTTTTTCACACAGAGAGGAGAGTTCTGATATTTTTCCACCATGAGATTTCCATCTCAGTTTAACATAAATACATTGGAATAAGTGCTTTTGTCAATTCTGAGATAGTTCAGACATCAGCTGGTTCTGAAGTTTGGTTCTGAACGAGTTTTGGGTATGCAGATTTATATACAGTTAATTAACACTGGCCAAAGCATTGTCACAACACTTGATGACAAAACACTTGTGCCTTAACATGTGGATAATCTTGTTTTGTGTAAATACTTTGATTTTAGGCAGATGCTTCTCTTTTAGACCAGGGCTTTTGTATCAAGAAAAGGAGTGCTTATATGTTGCTCTTTGAAGTTTTTGGACATTTGCCTGAAAAATCGTTTTCTTGGTATATTACTAAAGCTTGAAGCTTTAATGTATCAGGATTCAGTTTGTTATATTTGTCTGTTTAAGGTTTGACAATGTTTGTAACCATTAGTTTGTAACCATTGTCATACTTAAGTAGTGACCTCTATAATAAATTTTGGGCCACCCAGCGTGCTGCTTAGGGACCATTTGAAAGTTGTCACCTTCTCAGTGCTGATTCTTTCACAGACTAAAGAGATGAAGGCTTTCTGTTCTCTTCCTGTCAGGAACAAGTTGTAGGTGACTTCTAGGAATGACAAATTATACTGTTTTGCACTGAAATTCAATAAATTCACTCTGTTTTGTCCCCGAAATGGTGGCGCAGCAGTGTTGGAGAGGAATATTTTGGGTCAGTCTGAATTTACACTTGAAAAGAGAGCTGTTGGTGAATCAGTGCAATAATCTTGGATTTAAATCAGTTTCACTGGATCTGGAATCTTGTTTTACTTGCAGTCAGAATGTAAGTTGCTGTGAGTTTAGCAGATAAACTTCATTAGAGACAGCATTTGACAGCTGCAGGGCTCCTTTTAGGTCATGCACATGACAGTATAAGAATGGAGAACTGAAACAATGTGACTTCTATGTAAAATACATCAGTTCTTCCCTCTGGATAGCCCTCTGTGGAGCAAATATTCATACAACTCAGCTGTTCCAGTGTCCTAACTGTGAGTCAGTTCTTCATGTTTCATAACAAAACCCGTTGACCTTTTGAACCTCCAGGTCGGGTCAGTAGGAGAACGGGTTGTGTTAGAATGACTTGGATATGGAAATAGTTGTCATCTTGACCTCGGGTTAGCATAATCGGGGCAGAAATCTTCATAGATCTTCCCTGTAAATGAAAAGTCTGTACGTTTTACAAATTATTTATTACTTTATCCTGAAAGAAAACATAATGCTTAAGTTAATTTTTTAAAGTTGTTTGTCACACTCTTGTCATGTGATAAAAATTGCTGATCATGCAGGTTGTCTGGGGGGATCTGATAGACGTCCTGATGGGAAAATGAGACATATTTATAGGACAGGGAAGAGACTTATTAATACAGTTGCCACAAAGCAAATATTGGAAAACTTACTTAGCAGGTTTTAAGTTTATTATATCTACCATACTTAGCTTTTTCCAACAACATAACCCCTTCTCATCCTGCTTCACTGTTGATGTGAGTTCAGGTTTTTTGGTCCCTTAATCACTATTAATTTGTAGTTTCCCTTGGGAATTGATTTGAGGAACAAACGTGATTAACGTCTGAACAGATTATCTTGTACCTAAGGTAACAGATAATCTTGTAATTAAGGTAATGCAGAAATTTATTTCAGGTCTTTTATGTTTTAGCACACTGCCTCCACCAAGTTTCTAGTATAAGAAAATAGCTTTGAGATTTTGTGTTGCTTTCACTTTGTTTCATTAGCAGTTTTTTGTTTAACAGTGGGCTGAGTAAAGTGGAGATGCTTTGGGGTTTGCTATCTGGTTTTAAGCTGGTATTTCTCATGAATCTGTATTTTGCAGAAAGCTGTATCTTTATGAACTCTAAATCTGAATTAGGGCAGAATTGGACTCGATAGCATTTGGAAAAGTAGCTTCTGCTGTGTTTGTATGATGCTAATGAAAGAGCTGTCACTTTATTTGCAGCGTTTTGAAACACGGGATTTCTAATATGTACAGTAAATAGTCATTTTATGCCACTCACTTTCCAGTTACTCTTTAGAGGTTACTGCCAGCAGCTCACCTTTTATGTAATGCACTAACAAGCCGTTACAGTTAGTTCTTTACTTTCTGAAGTGTATTAACTTGGCGAAGAAAGACTTAGGTGGGGGGGGGGGAAAGCAGTAACTTCTGAGTTGTTCTGCTAGTTAGGAAATTTTTAGTAAATATTAGCTTCTTAATTCGTGGATCAGTAGTGTTTGAAATGATATGTGTTTTTCCCCAGACATTTTTGGGTGTTTTTTTGTTAAATTCTGTTTGTAAAAGAATTTTTATTAAAAAAATGATTGCTTTGGTACCAGAATTACAGACTTGTGGGCTTGGCTGGACTCGTTTACTTTCTGTTCTTCACTCCTTTGATGCATACTGCTTGATAAGAGAGAAGATAGGGGAGACAGGGAGGTAGCTGTTTTTGTGAAAAACTAACCCTGAGAGAGATACAGGGCACTTGGGATTAGAGATTTTTCTCGTCCCTTTGATCTGACAATGTTTTAAGTGTGCTGTCAGTTTCAAGAAAAGGTGAGTCCTGTAGCTGTAGCCACAGCGTGTCCTCCAGTGAGGGAACCTTGATGGAGAAATGTAGAGATGGGAGCATTAAGGTAGTGACTTACAAATGGCTTTACTGGAAGGAAACTTTAATATGGTTTTGGGTTCAGAACTGACGTGAAGCAGATTTATGTTATTTCAAGAAGTTACATGGCATCATGGTGATTGGAGGGGAATGACGACCAGAATTTCATTCTCCTGCATCAGCTTGGGGTAAAGGAAGCTCAAAATGCTTAAAGAAAATGCAGGTTCCAGATTAATTAAATACTCTGGGTTTATTTTTAATTACTAACATTGACATTGCCAGGTTTGGAGCAAGTCGTGGAGGTCCTCTTCCTCCAAAGAAATTTGGGAATCCGGGGGAACGTTTACGGAAGAAAAAATGGGATTTAAACGAACTGCCCAAGTTTGAGAAGAATTTTTATGTGGAACACCCGGAAGTGGCCAGGCTTACTCCAGTAAGTTCTCAGATTCTCTCTTTCGTATTCCCAGGAACAGAAAAACGTCCCAAGTGGAAAAACTTGTCCTAGCAAGCCTGGGACAGTCTCTTCATGAAGCTTGTTTAGTGTGTGTGTGTACTCTGCAGAATACTGGTTGTAGTTGCCTTCGGTATTTAACATTAGCAAAGGTGATGCTTCTGTTGTTTTTGGTTTTCAATGAGATGGTTTCAATTTGATCATTTGTAATTCATCATAGTAATACATGTCTGGTCTAGCTGTTTGTCAGTGTAGATGTGACTTGGAGAACCTGAGAGTAGCAGTACTGGGGAAGCCCTAAAAAAACTGAAAAGAATGAACTAAGGGTGGCAGAAGTACATGAGAAATGTTTGAAAGTAATATTTCATTCTAAGAATAATTTGGGCTGGTGCCATGGGCTAACCAGAGCAGGGTTGACTACACAACTAGAGCAGGTTGCTTGGTTTTGAGTTTGAATATCCCCAGGGATGGGGGAGAGTTTATATCCTCATTGTGTGGCTGTCCCAGTGCTTAAAGTTTCACATGGTTTTGTTTCCCCCTAATAATAATTTGCAACCTCTTTTCTATGGAGTTGTTGGAAATAGCAGTTACTCCTCTCTTTCCCAAGATAGCACTCCCAGTCTTCCATCTTGCAGCCTGTACTCCAGCCTCTAGCTGTTCCCCCATAACTGGACGTGACCTGTTAAAATATTGTTGTTGCACTCAAAACAGGACACAATACTTTGTTTACTCTGTAAATACAGTAGTTTCCCCTTCCTACCCAACTCGAGTCTAGAATTGTTTTTTTCCTGTTTAATGACTTTTTATATTTAGAAATTAAGAGATTTTATTCTTAACATGAGGAAACATGCTAATAAAATGTTCTTAGTTACAAACCTTGGTGAAATATTCATGGTATAACATGGTATAAAGGAATTGAAGGAGACATTGGCTTTTTAAAGGTACAATAACTTGAGCTACCAAACCACAGGTAGTGTTAGCTGCTGGCCCTGTCTTTGCTTTAGAGAGCTAAAACGATTTTCATGTATTTTCCAGAAATTTTTTTATTTTTTCACTCTTTCGTACAAGCTCAAGAGATTCTCACAAATTATTGCTTAGGATAAAGGGCATGTTTGATATTGATGTGTGTTTTTCTATTGATTTTTTTTTTTTTTAATGAGCATTAGAATATGCTCATGACTTGTGGAAGCACGTTGCACAGTGCAGTTGGACTTAAAAGATAACCTAGACAAAGATAAAGCACTTGTTCTAATCCAAAAATTATGTTTATGTGGGTACACCTTTCAGAAATATTTTAAGTTCCATGAGTGGAAAAAAAAAAAGAGATCTTAGGGTGTCATTATGGCTTTGCCTGGGCTGCTTTCAGGCAGAAAAGAAGTGCTGGTTCTGAAAAGATTCCAAGCAACGTTTCTGAGTTGCAAGTTTTCTGGCAAGAGCTTGTGTTTTACCCAGCTCTGGAATGTGCTTTCTGCTTGTTCCTAGTATATGAGGGCCTGTTTATTTTGTTTAGTTCTTAGTGCTGCCGCAGAAAACGTGTTTCTTATCCCATTCTCTATTTGTATTCAACTTTTGTAACTGTTGATTAACTCCTCTTCCAGAGGCCAGAAACAAAGTCTTAAAAATACTATAGTAACACACTTTAAACGAAAAAGTTCTGGTTGGAGAAACTCTGTGATGTTAGTCCTTCTCAACTACAGAGGTAGATTTCATCTCTCAATATTGGAGCTATGTGATAGGTCAGTCTTAAGATCTTTAGGAAAGCAGTCCTTTCTACATGTGTCTCAGTTCTGTAACAAAGCTGTTAGCCAGAGATGTGAAGTGAGTTCATAGTTAGAAATGTGCACTCTAAAGTCCCTGTTGACATTCAGTATACGTCTTTGTTCATTTCTTTCCCTACATAAATAGTATGAAGTTGAAGAATTGCGCCGAAAGAAAGAGATAACGATTCGAGGAATGGAGGGCTGCCCCAAGCCCGTGTTTGCTTTTCACCAGTGTAGCTTTCCGCGTAAGTATATTGCCGTTCTTGAAGATGATAGGGATTACTCAAAAATCATGGCTTTTTAAGCCTGCTCTGTTTTCTAAAAGGAAACTGGAACACAAAAGGTTCCATATAAACATCAGGAAGAACTTATTTGCCTGTTGGCGTGAGGGAGCCCTGGCACAGGCTGCCCAGGGAGGGTGTGGAGTCTCCTGCTTTGGAGGCTTTCAAAATCCACCCAGATGTGTTCCTGTGTGACCTGATGGAGGTGGACCTGCTTTAGCAGGGGGTTGGACTGGATGATCTCTAAAGGTCCCTTCCAACCCCTGTCATTCTGTGATTGTGTGATTCTATGAAATGTTTTTGCTTTTCTTAAATTCTTAAGAGTATGTGATGGATGCGTTGATGGACCAGAACTTCACAGAACCCACTCCAATTCAGTGCCAAGGCTTTCCGCTAGCCCTCAGTGGTCGTGATATGGTGGGCATTGCGCAGACTGGCTCTGGGAAGACACTAGCAGTATGTATTTTTCCCTTTTATTTCTTTCCTTAGTTTTTCTAGTCACTTTGCAGAAATTACCCTTGGCTATTTGGTCTTAGTTTTGGGACTTGTCAGTAAAGCGCAAAGCAGGATGATTATATATTTTTAAGACTTCCTTTATTGCCTCATGGGTGAGACCAGTCTCAACTCAACTGGCCTCTCTTACTCACAGTCACGTAGTTGTGTGTGTGTCTTTCTTTTTGGATGCTTAGTCACCTCTTTCTGGTCTATGTTTACATTGTGATTTAAAAGCCAGTATGTGCTCTTTAGCTTTTTTATTTTTATCTTAACTACGTAAGTTAAAAAATTGTTGGGTCTTCAGTGTATACATTCATTTTTATCTGCAGCAATTAAGAAGGAATTTTATCCTGTTTGAGAATGGTTGATCAGGGCCAAATTGCTCATTTGTATTCACTTAGGCTTCAAATTTAAATGAACTTTTCTTTTCAGAAGCGCTGAGCACCTGTGTTTTATGCTCACCTGAAAGCCGATACATTTGATCAGTAGCTCTGAAAATCTTCTGTTGGATAAATGCAGTATCTGGTTTTGCAGAATCCTGGTTTTTATGTAGCCAAGTTTTCTTGCTGTCCCTTGCATATTCTTGAAGGGATGTTGGGTTAAATGGGCTCTTGCTGTGATCCAGTTGTCGTGGCAGGGGTTTGATGTCATTGAATATCGAAGTCCTGTGTTCTGACTTAAAGTTCTCCTCTTTTTTAGTACTTGTTGCCTGCAATTGTTCACATCAACCACCAGCCCTATTTGGAGAGAGGGGATGGCCCAATTGTAAGTGCTCGTGGATTCTCTTCCTTGTTGTGTGTATGGCGTGGCATCCTTAATGAGATGTGTACTTTATTGGATTGGTATATCAGAGTAATAAGTAGGGAAATGTTTACTATCACAATATGAACATCCCACTCAGTTGAAATTCTGTGCAGTTGCTGACATAGGCTAAAGATATTTAAATGTATTAGCTAATAAAGAGCAGATGGTCTGACTTTTGCTTATGGTACCTCTGTGGAATCGTTAAGTTAGGGGGGTGTGCACAGCTTGACTATCCTGAATCCATTCCTTTTTCAGTGTCTGGTTCTAGCACCCACCAGAGAGTTGGCTCAGCAGGTGCAGCAGGTGGCAGATGATTATGGCAAATGTTCAAGGCTGAAGAGTACCTGCATATATGGAGGAGCACCCAAAGGCCCCCAGATCAGAGATCTAGAAAGAGGTAATTTTTGAAATGAGTGTTAGCAGCTTACTGCAGAAGGTGGTATTGTAAAATCTCTTCCAAAATAAACGTGTTTTTCTAAAACCTGTTTGGAAAGGGGTGTGAGTGAATGAGACACAGTCGCTTTCTCCAGCTACAGGGGTAGCTCGGAATGTGCTTCTCATCTTTGTTTTATAGGGACTTACTTGAATATTATGATTTCCTTACAGTTTTCTCTTTGACTTTCCCACTTTTGAAGATTATCAGGAGATGGGAAGGGGGAAAGGAAACTTGGCAGAATGGGAATAGGTTATTTTGAGGAAATGCAGTATCAGCAAGTTTAAGGAATCATTTCTCTTAAGCCAGATTTGAAGTTTTCTGCTCAGGCTTATGCAAATAATCAAATGTCATTTCTGAATATATAGACCTCTTTAGACAGTGAGTTTTGTTGTGGTTTGTTTCTTTTAAGCTCTCTTTCTGTCCATGTACCCCATACTGTTCTGTGCCTGCCTTTCTGTATGTAGCAAGGGGGTGGAGTTGGGAATGATGAGGAGCCGTGATTGCACAGCATCCAGTGTAACACAGGAGTAGTTAGTTAGTGACCTAACCTTCATTTCAAGGGCTAGTTACAAATCATTTCAAACATAGGAATGTGCTGGTGGCTTGTGTCTTCACTAGATTAGATTAAAAGAATAGAATTATGTGGAAATACGAAAGAAATTTTATCAAGGTAAGCTTATATGTACAGATCTACTGAAGAAATCAGAAATTTGTACTTTAGCACTGTGGTTTGCAAAGTCATGATTGAAAACTGCAGTAATGTGGTAAAAGCATGCAAGGGAGAAGGCCGTGGGATAGCTCTGTTCCAGAAAATGGTGGTGGATTCCACTTAAAAAGTCACATCTTTGACAGAAGAATGAAAGGTTGCGTGAAGAGACCTTGGGTGGATCAGCTTGGTGGGTTTTTGCTGCCCTTTCTGGAGGACTGTGTAAAAGAGCTGTCTGCCTTTGAAGAAAACCTTTTGGTTAGAGGATGTGAGCAGCTTCAGTGCTTTCAGTCCTTTTAGGTCTGACTGACTGCCTTTGGATGATTGCTCAGTGTTTTCTGTAGCAAAGATTGTTGAATAGAGAGTCCAAAGAACTCTTTTTGAGAAACTTTTGAGCTCTTTGGGGTATTTAGTGAATGTACTTTGGAGAAGTGCGTCATTGACAACAGAGATTGCAGTTTATTCAGTCTCCCTGGAAATGGTTCCATCAGAAATCTTAAATCTTTCATGAGCTTTATAGGAATCAAAAGTATACCCACATTTGGCAACTTGGAGAGGTCCAGGTTGGCACAGACAAAAAGATCTGGATTGCCACAAAGTATTCTCCATCTCTTAAGTCCAATATTAAGAAAGCTGTTGGGATTTGCTCTTTTTCACCCCCCTGCTTTCCTAAACTTACCTTGGGACATTGTGTAACCGAAAGACTGGCCTGTAGGATTTGGGAATTGGTGGAAACCAGTCCCTCACTATTAAAGCCTGTGCTTTGACTTTAGATTTTTTTTTAATGAAAAGAAAAAAAGATGGAAGTAATTTGACCTGTATAACAAGAGGAGCGCTTCTTATTTAACGTCTGAAGTTTAGCTGGAGATTGCTCTGTTTTTTTTCTAGATAGCTCTTTTAATAGGCTGCATTAATTCTGGATCGAGGTGGATCCGGCTTGAGTAGAAATTGATTTTACTTCTGATTTTTGGACAGCTCTTCGCTGGTGTTTTCTGACAGTAAGCTTTTAGCTTCTATACTCATTTATTATTCTAATGGCATTATAACAGTAATTTCACAATGGATAAAAAAAATGAAAGAAACTAGGTCTTCTACTGAAATGACTCAATCTTGGATGTGAGTGAGGGTGGTGTTGTGTTTTTTTTTTTTAAAGAAAAAAAAACAGTTTTGCTCTGGAAGGTGATTCATTCTGACTAAAAATACCGATTGACATTCAAATGAAAAGCCTTTCTCTTTCCTTATTCTGTTCAAAGGTGTGGAGATCTGCATTGCTACACCAGGTCGTTTGATTGACTTCCTTGAAGCAGGAAAAACCAACCTTCGCAGGTGTACGTACCTGGTGCTGGATGAAGCAGACAGGATGTTGGACATGGGATTTGAACCCCAAATTCGTAAAATTGTTGACCAGATTAGGGTGAGTGACCCTTGTACAAGGACAGCCTCCTTTGATGTCCCCTTTGAAGTCCAGCGTCTTAAATAAACCATTTTCCCCTTTTCTTAGCCTGACAGACAGACTCTGATGTGGAGTGCCACTTGGCCAAAAGAAGTGCGCCAGCTCGCTGAGGACTTCCTGCAGGACTATGTTCAGATCAATGTGGGAAACTTGGAGCTGAGTGCCAACCACAATATCCTGCAGATAGTGGATGTGTGCATGGAAAGTGAGAAAGACCATAAGTAAGTTGATTTTTTTTCCAACCATTTCCCTGGTTTTTTGTTTTTCATTGCACTGAAAAATCTACATTGCTTTGTAAGCCAAATACGAATTGTGAGTAGTGAAGTAACTTGTAGGACTATTCAACTTTTGACTATTACAAAAAAGGTCAGTCCTGCAGTGACCTAATCTCACATGAATGTTCTAACCATGTGATTGTACAACAGACCTAAATTCTGCCTAAATGATAACAACTTCGTGTTGTGTATGTTCTCAACGTAAGCTGAGAGTGTGCTCCTATGTTCTTGTATATGGGGATGTACATCTTAGGTCTGGTGTCTGTTTTAGGCTGATACAACTGATGGAAGAAATCATGGCAGAGAAGGAAAACAAGACTATCATCTTTGTGGAGACAAAGAGGCGATGTGATGATCTCACTCGAAGGATGCGCAGAGATGGGTGATTAACTCCCCCCCTCTCCCTCCCCTCCTTTCTAGTGGGAAACAGAAACTGTAATCGAGAGCAGGAGGGTTTAAATGTTCATGATGCTATTGTTGGGAACAACTTGTCTGTTCTTTTCTTGGCTGAATTGAGGCTTAGTTTCCCAGAAGACTTCAGTCCATCAGAGCGTTGGTGCAAGGGTGTATTTGTAAGCTGTGCAGCTTTTAGCATCTGAGCATACTGGTGTACTGATACAGTCCCCATCAGCATAGCAGATGCGATGTGGCTTAACTGGTTGTTTTATGGAGGTATTGAGTTTAACACACAAGAAACAAACCAGTATACCTGCCAGGTAGATATAGGCCCGAGGAGGACAGGGAATAAAATGTTTCTCAAGGGTTGTTTTGGTTTTTATTTTGGTTTTTTTTTACCTTTTACCAAAATGCCAGTAAAGCTTCCTGTTGTCTTTTAATGTATATACTTGCTGTCTATACTAATGTGCATCTCTGTTTGGCAGTTGGCCAGCTATGTGTATCCATGGAGACAAGAGTCAGCCAGAAAGAGATTGGGTGCTTAATGGTGAGTCCATCACTGAGGGGAGAATAACTCGGGCTGCTGTACGTAATCTACTGAGACGCACTTTTCTTTGATCTTCTGGCTTTTTTTTTTTTGTCTCTACACCCAATAGATACATTCCAAAAGAACTTCCTTTGCTTTCGTACTGTCAGTTTCAGTGCTTGTATCTGCCTCTATTTTATTTTTTTTTGACAAAAACACAATGAGAGAATTGCTTAATCCAGAGAGACAGATTTTGAGAAACAGTTGGCAAGTTATAGCCCATCTTGCTGGAATCATATAATGGTAGGGGTTAGAAGGGACTTTGAGAGATCATTTAGTCTAACCCCCTTGCAGAAGCAGGTCCACCTTGATCAGGTTGCATAGGAACTTAGAATCATAGAATAATAGAATGGTCCAGGCAGGTCTTGGAAGACCTCCAAGGAAGGAGACTCCACACCCTCCTTGGGCAGCCTGTGCCAGGGCTCCCTCACCTGAACAGCAAAGGAGTTTTTTCTTATGTTTAAATGGAACTTTTTGTGTTCCAGCTTCATCCCATTACCCCTTGTCCTGTTGCTAGCTACCATAGAAAAAAGGGATGCCCCAACCTTCTGACACCCTCCATTTAGATATTTGTAGATATTAATGAGATTCCCCCCCTCAATCTCCTCCAGACTAAACAGCCCCAGTTCCCACAGCCTTTCCTTGTATGCAAAATGTTCCAGTCTCATGATAATCTTGGTGGCCCTGGGGTTTCACCGGGGTTCTGGGGTTTCTGAAATGGGCCCATCGTGCCTAGGTTCTACCAAATGAACATTTAGTGTAAATCAAGTTCAGGTAACAATCTTTGTGAGGAGTCTTACTTCATAGCATGCTTTGTTTTACAGAGTTTCGTTCTGGAAAGGCTCCTATCCTCATTGCTACCGACGTTGCATCTCGTGGGCTAGGTTTGTACACATAGACCACTCTTGCCTACTGCTGCATATTTTTTTCTTCTTTGGTCTGAAATATGTTTTATTTAAAGAAAAAAAAAAATTTCAAAGCGTGATTTTCCCCCACATGTGAAATACGTTTTTTAACATTAATCTTTTTTTTTTCTTTCATATTCAAAGTCTCTTCCTGCTCCTAATGAACAGGCTTTGGTCTGCAGCAAGGCCTAGGCATGACCAATCGATCGCCAAGAGGGAGAAGAGACGTCCAATTATGCAACCCAACCCTTCCATCACACTCACTTCTTGCCCAAATCCAGCTTTTGTTTGCTGGATGATAGGGATGGATTGCTCTCAGTTCAGAGCCTGTCAGATAAAAGTTCAAGTAGGATGTAGTGGGAGAGCATTTCAGCAGCCAGTAGCTAATATTCTCCCCGTATGACACACCACAGATTTGAACATACCAACCCCAGCGTACACACGTTTCCCCCACAGATGTATTCACATCTGAGGAAGAGCCCACTGCTCCAGATCTTTGGTCTTGACATGTAACCTTCCTTCCTCTGTGTTCCTTCTAGGCAGGACCACTGAGATGATATATGGCCTTTAACATTGTCTTACCCAAATGCCTAATTGAATGCAAAGTCTCACAGCCGTGTTCTAGTGGCATGAGAATGATCTGTCTGGACGCATCAGTCGTACCCCTTATTTTAACAAGCAGATCTGTCCGGTGAGACACGGTGCGCTGAGCGCAGTCCTGGCACAGCTGCCCACTCTAGAAGAGGAGGAGGGCTTCCGAAGTGCTCTGAGTTTAATGACAGACATTGAACACTCTGCTCTCCCCGAGTTTGATAGAAGTAAAACTACTCGGGGGTCAGTGTCTCATTGCAGTAAAATTTTGACAAAATTGCTGCAAAGAAGCTCAGAAACCGCTAGTTTAACAAACCAGGTTTTAAACAAATCTCTCAGTTGTCTGAGCTTTCTCTGCTCATGCTGAAAGAGTGGCTGTGCTGTGCATCGTATGGTCACTTTAACACAGGCAGACCATTAGTAGACTCTGCAGCCTTTGTTCACACAACTTGCACCCCTCCTTCCCCTCCCCCCTCAAAAAATGTCCAACACTTCCTCCGAGAGGTGATTATATGGACTTCAGTCTCTGCCCTCTAGGGTCATGTCTGGACCTGTGCAGTTAGAACTTGGGCCTGTTGGGAGAAGGGACTGAGGCCTGAAACCAGTTTGTATGAAAGAGAGCTGCTTTCTCTAGCAGCGTTTTTTAAACAGGCTTGCTATGTGCTGGTAGCTTCTTTGTGCATCTTGCCTAGACATTTAAAACAGCCTCACTCCACTCAAAAAAAAAAACCCAAACCCACTCCCCCCAAAACTACTCAATTGGATAACACTCAGAAAACAGTCTCCCCGCTTCCCATCCTCCACTTCACCTCAGCTGAGGGGGAAGGGTGCCAGAGTCTGTTTCTTGTTACTGAACAACATCTCTGCTTGTTTTGGGGCCCTGAGTTTGCTGCTTCTTAAAATAAGTCCCTTAACTGGCAAACTTCTGGACGACTTCCTCCAAGATCCTGGAAAGTGAAGGCTTCTACCTAAATAACATAAAACAGGGGCGCGCGCGCCTTTTGGCTGAGTCACCAGGGCTTTCCCTCTTCCTAATGGAACATTGGTTTCAAAAAAGCTTCTTCCAGGTAAGTTCTCAGTCCCGTCATGGCTTCTTTGTGATGATTCCCTGGAGTGAGGTCCTCTCTCTGCACTGATCCTTTTTTTTTAATTATTATTTTTTATTTTTTTTTAAACTTTGGTTCAGTCGATTAAACTAAAAACAAGGAATTTGTTTGTTTTGGTTTTGTTTAACGGAAGCTTTTGTGTCGGCTGCAGATCATTCTCAGTGCAGGGGTGGGGACACAGCTACATTTCGATGGTCTAAACAGCACTCTAGACTAGCACGTTTGCTAGTTTTAGCTCGCTCTCTCTCCTGATTTAACGATGGGAGACGTGACTGTGCCATGGGGTGTTGTGATGGTCTGACAAAGGGAATATTTCCCATGTAGCTGTCAGGAATGGTTGACGGCTTCGATTCTTGCTCGTGCTCCTGTGGAAGCGCAGGAGGATGGCGAGTGTGCGCAGCCGCTCTGGAGTGTGCCGGCCCGGACAAAGCCGGGTCTTGTGCTCGCTCTGGTCTTTTCCTTCAGCGAGCTGCGTGCTCTACCCAGGACCACTTTCTAATCTGGAAAACACCTTTGCCTTTTCCTGCCTTCCCATTCTTGCTGCTCCTCACCAGCCGAGTCAGTTCCTCCCGTGTCGGTAGCTGCGATTCCTGTGCTTTCTGCCAGGAAAGCACGTCCTTGTGTCCTCTGTGGTAATTCACGTCGCTTTGCTACCGACGGATGTGCCAAACGGGACTGAGTGAGAGCCGTGTAGCCTCTGCAGCTTGTCAGACTAGTCACACCCTGGCTGTGAAGATGCAATCTGTCACAAAGTACTCCTTTCTTTACTTCACTTTCCCTTTTCCAAAACAACCTGCCCCTCAAACTGTTGCACCAAGGACCCCTTAGCTGGAGACTCGCGCAGCCCCCTGTGAAACCTGCCTTCTCACTCCCTTTTTTTGGTGTGATTCAGGACTTTGGAGTCAGCAAAGACTGAGGAGCCCCCCACTTTGCTGTAATAAGAAACAGACATAAAGCCCCCCTCTTGGTCACCACCACCCCCTTGTTTTTATTTTTCTTCCGACCCCTTTTGAAATTGATGCAGTCTGGGCAATAGATGCAGTCTGACCCTTTGGATGGCATTTTCCTATCTTCATTTGTTTTTGCATTTTTTTTTTCTTTTTTTTTTTTGAACGATCGCCCCAAAGAAGCCCCCAAATAGGGGGCCAAAACCAAAACAAAAGCGTTGGAGGACCTGAAACTTTTTTTATACCAGAAGCCAGGTTCTCCGGCGCTTCCCAACCCAAATGGGGCTACAGAGAAGCGTCTTAAAGCCAGTTCACAGAGCGAGCGTGTGTGGGGACTTCTCGCTGCCACGGACCCTTGATGCATGCTCCCCGCGCTCCAGTGGTCCCGTGTCAGAGGGCGGAGTTTTCGAAAGGAGGCCGCCAAAAATAAAAGGCAAAGAGACGGGATCGGCTGCAGCGGTTTCCCACAGGAGGAGGGAGTGTGCATCGGTCTGGTAACAAACAGAGAATGTTTCTCTCTTTAAAAACGACACCACAAAAAACAAAACCCAACAATTAAAAAGGAAATAGCAAAGAAAAAAAAAAAATCTGTGTTTTATCTTGGATATTTTCAGAATATTCTTCCTAAAATACAGATTTTTTTTTAAATGGTTTTTTTTTTGTTTTTTTAATGAACTGTCAGGGCACTTAATTAAAAAAAACTCATCTACTGTAGTAACCAGGTGCTTTTGCTATTGAGGCGCTTTCACTGAAGCGTTACACTAACATTTACTTTGCTTCTGTCCCGTACCTTTACAAAGCAATGTCTTCCCTCGGCTCTGATCTCCTAAATTTTAACCCTTTTTTGCATACGGAGCAGCTTTCGTTTCCTGCTTCCATCTGACCCGGGAAGCAGGGAGTCGCCAATGGAATTCAAGGTGGTCCAAATTACAAAAGCTTGCCAGAAGCGGACGGGACAGCACCGTGAAGTGTTAGTGCAACGCCTTCTGGTGATTAACTATCAAGCTGAGTTCAGACATGCTAGGTGTGAGTGATTTTTAATGATTAAGATTAATACAATTGGAGTGTCTTAAGCTTTAGGCTAGGGAAAGTAGTTGGCTGTATTTTACTAGGATTGTAAAAGTAAATATGTTTAAGATTGCCTTTTATTTCATGTTACCGAGTGGAAGGTAAGTGATCTCATTACTTTTACTACTTGTTAGACTTCTCCCAACAGAGTAAAAGCTTTATCGTGGCAGTTCTGCCCTTCTTCCACCCCAGTTTGCTCTGTCTGATGGTGACATTTTCACTTTCCAGATTGTAGTTGATTTAAAACTGAAAAAAAAAAACCCCAAAAAAGTATGCAATTGGATCAGCTTCTTGACAAACGTCGGTGTCTTTGACACGGGGAGACAGAGAAATGCATTCTGGGGAGGATGGATTTGAGCGCAGGGCAAAACTGCTTTGAAATTGCCACTGTTATTCAGGACACTGATCTTTGTTCCTGAGGATCTGAAACGCAAGTCTTGTACTCCTTTGGGATGAGTCTGTCTTGGATTTATTCCGTGCGATTACTAACTTGGTATTTTTTTTTCTTATTACTGTCACCTGCATTCGTGCTCCCCACCTTTCGTTGGCACGTCCTCTCTTCTTCTCCCCTTTCCTCAACCCTCCCCCTTCACTGTGCTTCGCACCTGGGCACTTGACAAGACGTGGAAGACGTTAAATTTGTGATAAACTACGACTATCCGAACAGCTCTGAAGATTACGTGCACCGTATCGGCCGTACCGCACGTAGTACCAACAAAGGTACTGCCTACACCTTCTTCACCCCAGGAAACCTGAAACAAGCCAGGGAGCTTATCAAAGTGTTGGAAGAAGCCAATCAAGCCATCAATCCAAAGCTGATGCAGCTTGTGGACCACAGAGGAGGAGGTGGTGGTGGTGGAGGTAAAGGCATGCGGGGAAAAGGGCTGTGTGGGGAACAGGTTCCCTGGTTTTGAGGGAGGGGAGAGAAGAGTAGAGGAGGGTAGGGAAGTAGTAAGTGCAAGTCTGAGGTAACAGGTTAGCGATAGAGCTGATTGGCAGCCCAGGTCTCAACCCATTAGTAGTACCGATACCATTAGTAGTAGCCGTTACTGTTGTTAGTATTGCTGCCTGACAGCAGTTCACTGTTTCACCTTAGCTGTAGAGTTCTTGTCCTCCCCATAAGGTCATCCCAGAGCTAATTCTGTTGAAACTAATTATTTGCAGCTCCTGCCTCAGCACAGGCAACAGGATGCGTGTGCATGCACGTGCAAAACTGAAAACAGTCAAAGGGGATACGCTGACTTTACCTTCAGGGTCTGTTTTCCTCCCCCTTCCTTGAAGTAATAATGACTTCCTTTATATCTCCAAGTCAGTCCTGAATTTCTTCAGTCTCTTTGTCTCCAAGCACGTGTATTAAGAACACTTTATCAAACTCTGCGTTTACCCCTTGAACAAAATGAAGAGGCCCTTGCACAGCTGTGTGGGGAAGTTAAAGAGTTTGGTCAAAGGAGCTTGCTCTTCCTGGGCAGGGTTGTGGCTGTAGGAGGGGGACGAAGGGTGGCGGAATTGTACCAGAATTGGTTGCTTGAGCCGTGTTCCAGGTACTAAATCTTGTAACGTGTCCATCGCCAGGAGGTCGCTCTCGTTACCGAACGAGCAGTTCAGTAAACAACCCTAACCTGATGTACCAGGAAGAGTGTGACAGGAGGCTCCGGGGAGTGAAAGAGGGCCGGAGAGACTCAGGTGGCTTCAGAGACCGTGAGCGCGGTGACGGTTACGCCAACGGAGCCAACAAGACCTATGGCAGTGCCTACGGGAGCCCAAATTCCGCTTTTGGGGCGGCGCAGAGCCAGTATGGTTACGCTCAAGGGAGCTATGGAGCAGCTGCCTATGGCACGAGTGGCTATGGCACTGCAGAGTACAGCGCTAGCGGCTATGGTGCCAGCACCACAGCCGCCACGGCTGGGAGAACCTCACAGAGCACTACCCAACAGCAGTATGCAGGGATGGTGGGGCGCTCGGGCCAGCAGCCCCAGCCCCTCATGTCACAACAGTTTCCTCAGCCCCCTGCCACTAACGTGATGGGCTATATGGGACAGACTGCCACCTACCAGTACCCGCCCCCTCCCCCGCCACCTCCCCCCACCCGCAAATGAGACCACTCAGTGTAGAACTCTTGCATTTAAAGGAACCTTTTCTTTCTCTTCTTTCCCATTGTGGTGTCTCTCTCACGCAGATTAGACTTAGAATTCACCATTCAGATCCCTTGAGCCCGTAAAGAAACGGCCCCCAGTCCACGTGACTGGCCCTGTCCTCTTTATTTTTTTTTGTTGCTGTTCTTTCTTCTTTCTTTATTTTTTTTTTAAGAGATATATATAGTTGACTGGAAAATGTATTATTTTTTGTCTTGCATGTTGAGGAAATTGGAAATTTTATTTTCTCTAAAAGAAAGGGGTGTAAGGCAGATAGGTCCCAGCTCCATCATCTTGATGTCAAAGGTTTGTAGGGGGAGGGGGGAAAAAAAAAACCCACAACTTGGCTTTTGAGGGGAGAAAGTTTCCATTCTGTAACGTGTGAACTTAATTTCAGGAAGTTATTGAGAGAGGTGGGAAACTCTGGGGAGCCAAAAAGCACTTCATTTAAAATGATAAATGCAAGGGAGCAATGCTCAGTTCTCCTAATCTTAATTTTTTTTTTTTTTATCAAATAGCTCACTTTTATCACTTGTAATCTGTCGTAGGTGGCTTCTGTAGGAAAACTCTGCTCCTTTGCCTGAGCTGGGCGGTGTTCAGAGTAATACCCCAGGTACAGCTCTTATCTTCTGGTACCCTCAGCAGCCCGGAGTAGGGAAGTTGGGGTTAAACCCCCCCAGTGTCAGAGACCAAACCTCTCTTGGATTCAGTTACCTGAAAAGCAGGTAGCTGCTGCAGGTCCTGCTGCTGGAACGTTTAGCCAGGCAAGTCCTTTCCCTACGATGGTTCAGCTGCAGCGTGGCCAACGTGCAGAGCCCCNTGGGGGGCAAGGGGAGGAAGGAGGAGGAGATTGCCTGAAATCTCCTTTCCATGAGGTAAGCAGTGAGCTGGATAGCACATCTCGATTCTGAAGCTTGCTTGCTTTTGTACCTTGCTGTGACTACTGCTTTTTCTGGCTTTTGAGTGCATTTCCCTGCTCCGTTGGTCCCTTTGAGCTGAGCTCTCGCAGGTAGGTAGCGTTTTAGAAAATGTTAGAGAAGAGTGACATTTTAGTAAATACTTAAATAAAACTTGTTTATTTTACAGGCTGAGGTGGGTGTCAGGGGGTTTCCCCTTTAGTAAAGCATGTTGTTGTTTCTCATACCAGACGGTTCAGAAGACAGTAGATGGTAACAGGAGTTGGCTGCTCTTGAACTGATAATGGGACAAANATCACTTGTAATCTGTCGTAGGTGGCTTCTGTAGGAAAACTCTGCTCCTTTGCCTGAGCTGGGCGGTGTTCAGAGTAATACCCCAGGTACAGCTCTTATCTTCTGGTACCCTCAGCAGCCCGGAGTAGGGAAGTTGGGGTTAAACCCCCCCAGTGTCAGAGACCAAACCTCTCTTGGATTCAGTTACCTGAAAAGCAGGTAGCTGCTGCAGGTCCTGCCGCTGGAACGTTTAGCCAGGCAAGTCCTTTCCCTACGATGGTTCAGCTGCAGCGTGGCCAACGTGCAGAGCCCCGCTTACTCTTCACTTAGTTTCTGCTCTCAAATTGTTGGGTTTAGTGGGAGGAGTCTTTGTGAGCCCAGAAACTAAATGGAGCTGAGATGATGGGGAGCGTGTCTCGTTTGTCTGTCCATCACCAACGAGGTACCTGTTGCCACGGGGGATGTTCTGAATGCCGCTACGCTGAATAAAACGTGACAGAGTTTTCAACAATTAANTTTAGTAAATACTTAAATAAAACTTGTTTATTTTACAGGCTGAGGTGGGTGTCAGGGGGTTTCCCCTTTAGTAAAGCATGTTGTTGTTTCTCATACCAGACGGTTCAGAAGACAGTAGATGGTAACAGGAGTTGGCTGCTCTTGAACTGATAATGGGACAAAAGAACAGAGACGTCCCGCAGGCTGTGAGGTGGAATGTCAGGTTGGGGCTTTTTCTGCTGGATGGACAAGGCAGCCTCCTGCTCCTGGAGCAGAGTGGGATTTCTTAGAGCCTGGGGAAAGAGCTTGCTCGCGCAGAAGTTACGTCTCTTTTAAATTTAATTTCTTCCCATGTAAAATTTGGGGAGGTGAATGTGCTTTGCTTCTTTTTTTGTTTTTTTCCTTTTTTTGGTGCAGTACACAGGTAGGTTGCTGACACACAGAGGACAGGGAGAGATCTTCCAGAACTACTCCCGTCTCCTAATTCCAGCACTCGGGCGGGAAGTTCCTTTGCTTGTGTTAAGTGAAAGCCAGAAACATTTCCTTTACCCAGGCATTGACTGATACGTCTTTGGCCTCCCTCACAAGTAAATACAGGGCTTTAATTTTGTTTGGGTTTTTGGTTTTTTTTTTTTCCTTTCAAAATATTTTAGGTGACTGCAGAAATGTGTTTGAGGGGTGTAGGAGTTAGGGCAGCTCACTGACTGGCTTTGAAAAGGGTCTCTGGACCACCACAGCTGCCTTAGAGCCAACTCTAGCTTTCAGTTCTTTTGTTTTTTGGGGGAAGACTGGACTTGTGCACATGTTAAGATCTCTGCCAAGTCTCTCAGTGCTTTATTCTGCCATCGAGGTCAGCTGAAGTCCAGGGTCTTGGTTCAGTTCCGAACGCATCAACGTGCCACAGCACGTGCGGCCCCCGTCCCGCCTGGTGCTCGCTGCTCTGTTCCATATCCCAGCTGGAGGGCCCTTGTTGATCTGAAAGCATTAGCATCTAGTATTGTTTGCGTTGTTTTCCAATCTGTTAACAAGTTTGTGGGAGTTGTCAGATGAGTTGGGTGTCTCCTCCCCTCCCACTTCCTGAAGTGATTTACTCTTTGGACTTCCCTGAAGGATGGAAGGGTTAGTGGCTTTGTTGGGGGATCAGCATCTCGTTTCACACACCTGCTGGTCTCTGAACACATTCCTGTTGTATTAATGAAGACTTGAATTGAGAGATTCGTGGATCTGTGGTGTTCAGACACAGGATACTAAGAGCTATGTTACTATTCTTAGTTTGTAAATTGTCCTTTTGATACCATCTTGTTTTCTTTTGTAGGTATAAATAAAAAACACTGTTGTCAATAAATTGTGAACTTTGTCTTTATTTTTGGAGTATAAGAGCTGTCTTTGCCCCTGTTCTTCCCAGTTCCTAAAAAAAAAGAGGTCAAATACAAGGAGTTGGAAACACTTGTGGGCGTTTTTCATGGCAACAGGGTCCTGTCTGTAGGAGCTGTCAGTGAGAGCGAGTAAGGGGAGGAGGGCATTTGAATACCTGTGGAATTGGAAGGTTTGTGTCATTAAGAGGGAGTGTGGCTTTTCCTGAACGTTAGGACTGGAGGGAGAGTTGAGCAAAGGCAACTTTGAGTAGGATATTAGTTCATCCAGAGTCAGGAGTAAATTTGTAGCCTCTGCTTATATCAGAGGTGGCCTGTGCAAAATGGGTCAGCGGCCTTCAGAGAGGCTTTTTTGAGGGGTTGATAATCATGTTCCATTTTCCATAGGCGCTTGCTAAAGGACCAAAGGACTGAGGGTAGTGACAGTTCCCCTCGAACTCCTTGTGCTGCCTCAGGGTCAAGCTAGAGGCATGTTTTGGAGGTAGATGCTGGGAAGAGCCGGGAGAGAAGAACTGGCGCTACCTGAGTATTGGCCAGCACTACTTACTAGCACCAAATTCAAGTAAGGAGAAATTTCTTTAAAAAAAACAACAATTGAGGGAAAGTCTCATAGAATGAAAAGCTTTCCAGGCCTCGTGGTCTTCCTGGCGCTGGAGTGAAACTCGAGCAAGCCCTCCACTACTCAAAAAGGGCCCGAAGAGGAAAGCTGTCATCTTAAGAGCTTCATCTTCAGGACTTCTTAACGTTCTCTTCAAACAGGCAAGGGCAGACTTAGCTTCTTTCCTTTTAGGACTGTGCAAAAGAGAAGGAGAAGGTCATGGAAGAGCTTTGAGGAATTAAACTCTTTCTTTGTTTCAGCAGCTTCTTTTGAACTTGCTGTTCAGAGTGCTAGAGAGCGAGTTGCCAGGTTAACAAATGGCAGCAAGATGATGGCTGTCATATAGACCTTAGAATCATAGACTTGTTTTGGTTGGAAAAGACCTTTAGGCTTTACCTCACACTGCCAAGCCCACCACTGAGCCATGTCCCTCACCACCTCAGCTTACATGGCTTTACAGTATCCCCAGTGGTGGTTCTTGGGCAGCTTCTATGTGCCACTGTCAGCTGATAAAGATGGAGCTGGCCTGCCTTCAGGTAATGCAACTGCTTGTCCTTGGTTAGGACCCAGTGCTGACAGCTCCAGACAATCCTGTTCCTTGTGGAAGGAGCATCCAGGAGGATTTGGTGAGAAGGGTATGAGCAAGGAATCACACTGCACTTGGGAAGAAGTTGTGGTCCTTGAGGGGAGGGAGGTGCTGCAAAATTGCTTCCAAGGGGGAAAACTCCACAACCTATTTGTGCTAAGGAGAAGGCTCCTGTGTCCTCTTCCACGGCTACTCTTGTCACACCCTCAGTGATTTGCAGGTGATGCACAACAGTGAGGAAACAGGTTGAGTCAGAGACACTGTCAGGAGGCAACATCCTGCCCCTGGGATGGGACAAGCGCGTGTGCTGGGGGCTGCCCAGCTCAAAAGCAACTTGCCACAAACAGCCCTGGCTGTGCTGGTGGCCACCCCTGTGCCCTCATGACAACAAATGTGCATGGATTATCTGATCTGCATCACCAGCTAGTCCAAGAGGTGATCCTTCCTCTACTCAGCCTTGGTGAGGCCACAGCTGGGGACATGGGTTGAGCTCTGAGCTCCCAGTACAAGAGAAGGGGGCATACTGGAGCAAGTGCAGAAAGACTGTGAGGCTGGTTAAGGGATGAGAGCATCCTCTATGAGGGAGCAGGCTGAGCAACAGGACAAGGGTTATGAGATGAAGCTAGAACACAAAAAGTTCCATTTCAACATGAGAAAAAACTGTCACTGTTCAGGTGAGGGAGCCTTGGCATAGGCTGCCCAGGGAGGGTGTGGAGTCTCCTTCCTTGGAGGTCTTCAAGACCCGCCTGGACGTGTTCCTGATCTAGGTGAACCTGGTTTAGCAGGGGATTGGACTGGATGATCTCTGAAGTTTCCTTCCAGTCCCTACCATTCTGTTATTCTATGTCTGCTCAGCCTGCAGAAGGCTGAGGGGGATCTTGCCTCCATATGTAAACACCTGATTGGAGGCATAAAAGAAACAAACTCACATTCTGCTCGGGGGGCCCAGTGACAGGGCAAGGGGAAATTCCACTGAAGCATGGTGAAGTCTTTTTNCCCACCACTGAGCCATGTCCCTCACCACCTCAGCTTACATGGCTTTACAGTATCCCCAGTGGTGGTTCTTGGGCAGCTTCTATGTGCCACTGTCAGCTGATAAAGATGGAGCTGGCCTGCCTTCAGGTAATGCAACTGCTTGTCCTTGGTTAGGACCCAGTGCTGACAGCTCCAGACAATCCTGTTCCTTGTGGAAGGAGCATCCAGGAGGATTTGGTGAGAAGGGTATGAGCAAGGAATCACACTGCACTTGGGAAGAAGTTGTGGTCCTTGAGGGGAGGGAGGTGCTGCAAAATTGCTTCCAAGGGGGAAAACTCCACAACCTATTTGTGCTAAGGAGAAGGCTCCTGTGTCCTCTTCCACGGCTACTCTTGTCACACCCTCAGTGATTTGCAGGTGATGCACAACAGTGAGGAAACAGGTTGAGTCAGAGGGACTGTCAGGAGGGAACCTTACAAAAGGCAGCAAAGGAGAACATCACATCCTGCCCCTGGGATGGGACAAGCGCGTGTGCTGGGGGCTGCCCAGCTCAAAAGCAACTTGCCACAAACAGCCCTGGCTGTGCTGGTGGCCACCCCTGTGCCCTCATGACAACAAATGTGCATGGATTATCTGATCTGCATCACCAGCTAGTCCAAGAGGTGATCCTTCCTCTACTCAGCCTTGGTGAGGCCACAGCTGGGGACATGGGTTGAGCTCTGAGCTCCCAGTACAAGAGAAGGGGGCATACTGGAGCAAGTGCAGAAAGACTGTGAGGCTGGTTAAGGGATGAGAGCATCCTCTATGAGGGAGCAGGCTGAGCAACAGGACAAGGGTTATGAGATGAAGCTGGAACACAAAAAGTTCCATTTCAACATGAGAAAAAACTGTCACTGTTCAGGTGAGGGAGCCCTGGCATAGGCTGCCCAGGGAGGGTGTGGAGTCTCCTTCCTTGGAGGTCTTCAAGACCCGCCTGGATGTGTTCCTGATCTAGGTGAACCTGGTTTAGCAGGGGATTGGACTGGATGATCTCTGAAGGTTCCTTCCAGTCCCTACCATTCTGTTATTCTATGTCTGCTCAGCCTGGAGAAGGCTGAGGGGGATCTTGCCTCCATACGTAAACATCTGATGGGAGGCATAAAAGAAACAAACTCACATTCTGCTCGGGGGGCCCAGTGACAGGGCAAGGGGAAATTCCACTGAAGCATGGTGAAGTCTTTTTACACTGGCACAGGTTGCCCTGAGAGGCTCTGGTGTCTCCATTCTGGAGGTACTCCAAACCTAACAGGACAGGACCTTGGGCACCCTGCTCTAGGTGACCCTGCTGTGAGCAAAGGGCTGGATTAGCTGGTCTCCACCTTGGCAGTTGCTCCATGCCTCAACTGTCCTGCGAAATAGAAGCTTCTGGGAGTTGAAAACTTCCTCAGAGTATCTTTCATGTCCTCATGCTAAATAGAAAAAGAGCTCATCTAGTTTTGAAAACAAGATAAAAGAGAAGTAGCCTTCTATAAAAATCCCTTTGCAGTGCTTTGGCATAGGCTCTGAAGTGTTATTAAATACATTTCTTTATATAACATGTCTTTGCTTGCTTTTTTTTCCCCCTTTCCTTTCGCAGCCTTGGTGCCCTTTTGTCTGAGCTCTCCAGTGTTAGAAATGTTTTGAAAAGATGGTGGTGGCTTTTTTTTTGTGAGAGAGGTGCAACCTGCTATGATATTGCCGCTTTTCATAAATGCCTGCAAAGCATTTGCATATCTTCAGGCACCTTTTTTTTTTTTACTCCCATGATCCAGAACATTTGTGTAAAAAGGAGGAAAAAAAAAAAAAAAGGAGGAGAGGGAAAGGCAGTTCTCATCCTGCTGTGATGTCCCAGGGACAAATGTTTTCTTTTTCTTCTGCCTCTTGTGTCATCTAAATTTGGCAGCTCTAGCACTAGCCATGTGAGACTGAAAGCCAGCAGTTGTGGGGGTTTTTTTTCGCCCCTTTTGTTCCACCGTCCGCGACTACAAAGGGTACGGATCCCTCACGGAATACAGAGGGACACGGGACACGGGAACTGAGCGAAGCTAAAATGGGAATGAGTGAGTGAGTTTTTTAGAAAAATAGGATTTGACGTGAAGCACCTTGATGGCAGATTCACAAAGTGCTTTTTCTGGCTACAGGAATGTTTTAATGAGAGAAGGAAGTCTTAATCTGCCAAGACCAGCCACCTGCTCAGTGCTCCTGTCACCTCTCTGTCAGCAGGTATATTGCATGAACCCCCCCCCCCACCACGATCCAACCCTTGAAACACCAAACGCAGGCTGGAAAGCTGACTGGCTTGGGAATGTGAAAAAGGAGGAAAATACTTGTTTACTGAGTCAGGATTCATCCAGTTCATCCTCCTCAACAGAAAAGTGCTGAGCCTCAGCAAGCTGTAGCATCTCCTTGTCAGAATTTATGCCCTTGATGCCTATGTGTGCTCTGGGACGTAGCCATTTACCCAAGCACAGTGCTCCAGGGGAAAGGGCATCTGATTTGAGGAAACAGAAAGGAGTGTCTTGTCCGTGCAGACATTCATCTTCCTACAACATCAGTTCTTGAGTACATCACTTCTTTTCCATCAAAAGTGGGCTTCATCATGTCTGCTTCAGTGTGCAGTTGCTTTCTCAGGTACATTGTCCACAGCTATTTTTCTGCCCTCCCCTAAGGTTTTTTATTCATCATTCATAATCTTTCAAAATTAATTGATCACGCCTCAGTTGTTAACTTGCCAAGGTGGGGTTACAGAATCACAGAATGGCAGGGGTTGGAAGGGACCTCTAGAGATCATTGAGCCCAACCCCCTGCTAAAGCAGGTTCTCCTCCATCAGTTCACACAGGAACGTGCCCAGGTAGGTTTGGAAGCCTCCAGAGCAGGAGACTNCAGTGCTCCAGGGGAAAGGGCATCTGATTTGAGGAAACAGAAAGGAGTGTCTTGTCCGTGCAGACATTCATCTTCCTACAACATCAGTTCTTGAGTACATCACTTCTTTTCCATCAAAAGTGGGCTTCATCATGTCTGCTTCAGTGTGCAGTTGCTTTCTCAGGTACATTGTCCACAGCTATTTTTCTGCCCTCCCCTAAGGTTTTTTATTCATCATTCATAATCTTTCAAAATTAATTGATCACGCCTCAGTTGTTAACTTGCCAAGGTGGGGTTACAGAATCACAGAATGGCAGGGGTTGGAAGGGACCTCTAGAGATCATTGAGCCCAACCCCCTGCTAAAGCAGGTTCTCCTCCATCAGTTCACACAGGAACGTGCCCAGGTAGGTTTGGAAGCCTCCAGAGCAGGAGACTCCACACCCTCCCTGGGCAGGCTTAGCTCTGGTTTAATTTCTGCTTTGTTTCACGTGCACAGCTGGAACCTCGTGAGCAGAGATACCCGCTTGCATTTAACAGATACGGTGTTAAACTCGATTTTAGGTGGACAACGTTCACCACAAGTACAGCAAGGAATAAAGTCAGGTAAGGGTTAACACATGGCAAAATGCAGCTTCACCGTATGTTGCAAGAATGCAGAGGGAATGATTCTCATTCATACCAACCTATTTACCTACCTTTGGTAACGTAGAGATAGAAGAAGTCACAGTAGAAGATGGTTTGGACCACCCCGGAAACTACAGCGATCTGGTCGTAGAAATTCTCGGTGTGGTAGCGCCAGATCCAGTTGGCGATGTAGAGAGCGCGGTAGAGGCCCAGGAAGAAAAGGTAGTGCGTCGTGATGGTCTCTGCTTCCCCTGTCTTGCTGATCATGAAGAGCTGAGGAAGGATAGCCACGGACTCCAGGTAGATGGAGAAGGTCCAGAGTATCTGTGAGATGCAAAGCGAAGGCAGTGGAGAGTGTCTGGGCGCCAGTTAATACACATTAAAGCCCAGAGCTTTTCCTTCAGCAGAGCACCGTTGTGTGAGCAGGATGAGTAGCACTGCTGCAGTTGTGGGGAAACGAGCCTGCTGTGCTGGCACTCAGAGGAGACTGAACTGCTCTATAGGTCACAGAATCATTTTGGTTGAA
>WBNH01007190.1:0-88780 GCA_013401255.1 Urocolius indicus | reverse complement strand
TGGAGACGGCGGTTGGGGGGCGGGGAAAACCTCCCTGTGTTCTTCTAAGGCCCCGGTGGTCCATGGGGGAAGAGAGGGGGGGGGGGGGGGGGGGGGGGGGGGGGGAACCAAACCAACAAAAATAACCCCTTATCCTTCTGAGAAAAGGAAGCGTGCTGGTTTTTCGTGGCACTGCCGTGGTGGTCTTTTAGTCAAACTTTCTGACACCTAACAGGCGACAAGGTACAACGCGCTTCAAGGGAGAACACTATCCACGCCCCGACGCATCGCCGCTACCAGCCCTCCCAGTCCCGCCGCCACTCCCGGCCCCGACTCGGGCCCGCTGCATCCGCCCCGCCAGGTGCCCGCCCCGCGCGGCGCCCATTGGCAGCGCTTCGCACGCCCCCGCCCCGCGGCGGAGAGGGAGGGAGGTGCCAGTGTTGTCTCTGGCCGCCTTCACCGAAATCGCGACGGGGCCGCAGTGGAGCCGGAACCGGAGTGGCGGCGGGAGGAGAGCGAGGGGGCAGGCGGAGGGCGAGCGAGCGAGCGGAGCACGGCGCGAGGCGGCCGCCAGCACCACACGGGCTCGTCCCCTCGGCAGAGGAGAGCTCGACTCCTGATCAGAGAAGGACAGAGCTAAAGAAAGATAAACTAAACGCCAGTCTGCTCCTAGCCTCTGCGACCGCCTGATTTTCTTCTTTTTTTTTTTTCTTCTTTTTTTTTTTTTTTTTTCCGAAAAGAAACCCAGAAGCCCGTGGTTTTGTCAATTTGATCTGCCTGTGGAGTTGTTTTCCGCACACCCCTGACAAACAAAGGAAAAGGGGGAGGGGGACCGCGTTTCGCAGAAGACATGCGTTCAGTCAGGAAGAGGTGGACTGTATGCACGATAAGTCTCCTCCTCATCTTTTATAAGACGAAGGAAATCGCGCGGACCGAGGAGCGCCAGGAGGCATCTTTCGCCGGGTAATTGCGGGCGCCGCACCGGGAGGGCTCCCCGCGGGGGCAGCGGGGCGATGTCGTTGCCTGAGGTCCTCTCCGCGGCTCCATACGGGACTGCAGTTCCCCCGGCGCCCCGCAAGCCGTGACCCTCCCCTGCCGTGCCACCGCATCCTAGCGCTCTCGCTGGAAGGGGAGGGGGCGTGTGCGGGCAGCGCTGCTGCGGGACAGGTTGCCGGCGGGTTTGGCTGGCGGAGCCGGGGGCTGTGGGCTGGGGGCGAGGCGACATGTTGCCCGGTGCTGGGGTAGCGGCCCGTGCTGTTCACCCTCGGCTCCAGTCGTAGGGCGAGGCGGGCGAGTCCTCCTGGCCGCGGCTGGTTCCGACGGGCCGGAGTGGCGAGGGTACTGGCGGCGGCTTCGTGGCCGCCGCCTTGTGCCTCGTTTCTCGCTTTGGAGCCCTTCAGGCACCGGCGTTCAGGGTTGCGCGACCGTGGGCAGCTCCCTCTGGCACGTGCCAGCGTCCTTGAAGTTTGCCTGGAAGCCGAGCTTAACTTTGGTGCTCCTTGGGGATGCCTGCTCTGAGAGTGTGCGGGACATCCCACTGGGGCCCCTCCACTGGAAAATCCCATCACTCGTTGTGGCTCTCTTACGTGTTTTCCCCATACTGCGTGTCTTCAGTTCAAAATAAACTGCAAAAAGTCCCTTGACATTTTCTTGTTTGCACTTCAGCTTTGTCTCTGTTGCACACCGTGTTTGTGTTCGTGCATGCCTGTGTCACCAAATNGCCCCCAGAGTTAAAGGGTCACCAGATTTGGTGACCCATACTGCGTGTCTTCAGTTCAAAATAAACTGCAAAAAGTCCCTTGACATTTTCTTGTTTGCACTTCAGCTTTGTCTCTGTTGCACACCGTGTTTGTGTTCGTGCATGCCTGTGTCACCAAATCTGGTGACCCTTGCCCAGGCAGGGTGGTGTGGGAGCAGGACGCAAACAACTGGGTGCAGCTTGGGCACAGTGGCCTCAACATCTCTCTGGAGCACGGATTTGCCTTGCCTGGTCAATTATGATGTGATGCTTGCTGCTCCTGGTATTGGAAGTTTTCACAAGTTACTGTTAACTTTCCCTCTCATTCAGCCTGGTTGTAAGCCCAGTTTCTGCCACAGTGCTGTGGTATTTGTGAATCCAAGATGTACAGAAGTTTAAATTGTTTGTGTTGTAGATGTGCAAAAATACATGTGAAAGTGAACGTGTGAGGGAGAATCTGCATTCAAGATAGCCATGATTCTCAACAGGTACTCCTTCCTGTCAGACTAGAGGTAGCTGCTAAAAAGATTCAGAAATTTGTCACTAGGTAGAATACACCTATATTTATAAGAAAGTCCCTCTCCAGCTTGTTTGACAGAATTTAAAAGATACCAAAATGAACAAGAATTTTAAATTAAATGAAATAAAGTGTATTGAGTCATAAATATGTATGTCCTTTACAACATTTAAATATAGAACTGTAATGGACTTCCACTAGGTCATTTAGTGATACCTCTACCTCTTTGCTGTCAGTGAGACTTCCTGTGCAATATGATCCTACTCACCTCTGCTGTATTCATCTATACTGGAATATACTTTCCCAACTGGTTGTCCCATCCATTGCTGTATGAAGGTGGGGGGGGGGGGGGGAAAAAGCACCTAAGGGTACTACTAGTATCTGCTGCTGCTGTTGATGTCACATTTGCCTTTCTTCTGAAGGAAGAGTTCATGCTGCATGGTTATTTTTTTTTGACTGGCCAACAAGGACAAGCAAAGTCAATTTTTCATGGCATGTTTTACTTCCAGAAGTACTAGTAATGCAGAACTGTGAATGCCCATTCTATGGTTATTAGTGGTGCTGGAGGTAGATCAAAGATTTTCTAAAATGGACTATCTGCCATTCCAAAGTATGTGATCAGCTTTGTTCTCATAGTAAAATTTGCTAGGACAGTAATTGCGAAGCATCTCCTTCTTTAACTACATAGCAATACCCCTTTAAAGGTTAAACAGGTAAAGAAGCATGCATATTATCTGGAATGCAGTACTTCATAAACAGTATTATCTTAACATAACACTGTCAGCCACTAGTTGCTGTTACACTATGGCAGCTGTTTCATTTACATCAGAGAGGTGTTTCTAGAAGATAGAAAGTAGCCCAAATTTATTTCGTTGTTGTTTACACAAAGAAAACTTTTCCAGGGTAAATTTGGCTTTTGATGTGTTTATTTAATGTTACTGGAAGTGAAAATGAAACAAAGCAATACCAAAAAAAAGAGAGAGGAATGCGGTAAGTGAACATTGTGCTCATAGTAGAACTTTTAACACCAAGTGCCCAGGGCCTTCTTTTAGCTCATAGAAACATAATGTGATGTTGTTTTACTGCACAATCTGTACAGCCCACTTGTAAATGAAAATTGTGACTATTGAAGACAACCACATTTCAAATGCTAGGGTGCTTTAAGTGTCAGCAACATACTTTGTTGCCAAATTTTGTCAACTGTGTCAGTATGGAAGTGTCTACTGAGTAACATTTAACCCAGCCTAAACTGAAGACAGCTCTGATGTACTTTTAGACTGAGTTCTTCACTTGTGTATCTTGGTAATTTTCTATGCGTCTAGAAAATATGTGCACAAAGTTATACGTTGTAAACATATTTACAGACATTATGGGAAAAAACAGGAAATTAAACAGCAAGACATTTCAATCACGTTGATTTATGGACTCCTGTGGCATACCTCCCGTGCTCTCAAGTTAGTGTGATCTGCATAATTTGCGTACAGCGCTTATACCTCCACGGCTGTTGCTTCAGTTGCGTTGCAGCTTCTGCCCTGCAGGTTGCCCGGTAGGTGTCAGGCGTAGCTGCGAGTCGACTGGGGGCCGAAGCGGGAGAGCCGTGCTAGTCCCGCTGCTGCAGTGCCTTCCATCAACTGTGTCATACAGCTCCTCTAGTTACAGGAGCTTTTGCAATCCTAGCACTGCTTTAAAATGACTCCAGGTTACCACGACTGGTAATTTGTGTTAATTCTTGTCCCACAGAGGTTAGTTTGAGTCCAGTGTGCTACATGATTTACCAAATCTTACTTAATATACACAGCACTACATGTAAATCATGTATTACTGTATACATAGTTTATACATACAGCAGTAATGTTGCTGTAGCTCTTACTAAGAGCAGGGTGCAAAAGAATTTACAGCCATGGGAAAGCAAGAGTTAGCTATTCCCTAGAAGGATTGCATTCTCACATTTTTGCATTTTCTTGGTAGAATGGCTGGTGGTCAGAAGATCTGTTTGCAGGCTGAGTGGAGTTATTGTTGTTGGTGGCATTCCAGAGTACAGTTGTTGGACAGATAAAGAGATTTCTTTATATTACTGCTATAAATACTCATGAGATACAAGACATTCTACATGACAGAATGTTACATTCAACAGTTTTGATATATTTGTGATTAACGGCTGGCTTTGAACTCAGCTGAACGTTTCTCTGTCACCTAAATGGCGACAGTGTGGAAGGTGATGGAAACATGGAGATAAGACCAGAATTGAAACCTAATACCTTAAATTGTGCATTTATTTTTTTTTTTAGTTTCTCTATCATGTTTGTGTGACCATATTGAGTAGTATTGTTGCAACTGACAACATGATACATCATCAGATGTTTTAGTGGTTGTCATCCACAGCTTAATATATTTTTAAATGTTACCTTACCAAAAATTATGATTATGATAAGATCAATGAAGAGGATTGTTTCAACATGTGCTTACAAAAGTTTGAGAAAGTCTTTAGGAGATTTTGTGTTTTGCATACCATTGAACTCCAGAATTCGCTGTGGTATTTTAGTGTTGATAGGAGGCAAAGGGAGTCTTATTAGATTGTTGTTGTAGAACATTAGCAATCGCTTGGCAAAAGCTTGAAAGTTAACAATTCTTTGCTAATACTGTAAACTTGGAACGTACAAGAGAAGAATGTGCCTCACTAACATACTGAAGTTTGGTCCAGGTTCATAATTTGGTGTTTTAATTTTTATTGTATTTCATTAAAAATATAAACATATTTAAGCTCTCAAGTTTCATATTCAAATATCAGGTATAGGTATCTCATATATTTCTTATAGGTAGTTTATTTTCTTTGGCAAGCAGAAAGATAATTGTTTCTTTTGGTTATGAGTGAAAGGAATTGTCAGGAGTGCTTGTGACCAGAGTTAGCCTTGATGTAACTGTCTTTTCTACATTTCATTGCAGAGATGGTGAACTGAGTTTGAGTAGATCAATGATCAATAGCTCTGATAAGACAATTCGGAAAGGTGGCTCCTCCATGTTCCAGCATGGTATGGAAGGCTGGAAAATCAATTCTTCTTTGGTACTGGAAATAAGGTGAGTGTCTTAAATAAAAAGCAGTTATTTTCCCTTATAAATATTTTCATTTTATATTGCCTATAATTGTTCTGGTCTGGAAAACAGTCATTGTTTTATGATTGCAGGTGAACCATATAACTACATATATATACATATATATATATATCTACATATTTAGACTTAATCTCCCGAGTCAAGTCATCTTTCATGAGAGCAAATAAAATGTTTTAATCTCTCTTTATCAATCAGACTAATGCAGTCAGTATCTACATTATGCATATCCACATTTAAGATGGTTGTCTAGAACTCTGTTGCAGACAGTGGTGAGAAATCAAGACTTTCAGGACTTGATTTTCTCTCATCCAAAATGTCTGAAATAGAACAGTTGGCGCTAGTGAGAACATACCAGTTCATGTAGGAATCAGGACCTAGGACATCAGGTCCTGCAAAGCCAACCCTGTTGGGGACTGGTCCAAGTCATGAGGTCAGACAATGACAATGCCTCTATCTGATTTCTTTGCTGAAATCAGAGAGGCCAAAAAGAGCCTTAGGCTCATGCTGAGAAGGGAAATGGTAGCAGAGTTAAAGTGAGTGGTTCTAATTTGTCTGAGTAGTTACAATGGGTCTAGTCACCTTAGGGCCTGAGTGAAAAGAAAGCAGAAGCCTCTTAGCATGTAGTGTGTTGTATTGTCATTATATCTTTGCTGCCTTAGTCAGGAGGTGGCCAGTGCAAAAAGTATGGAGCATGGGACTGGCAGTTTTGAGGGCCAGGAGTGTCACATTCTGTAAGAAATCATAGAAAATAACTTTTTTAGCAGTAATTGCATAGCAGAGTACACTTGATTTCTGAATATTAAAACTTTAAATAGGAATTTTGGCTAATTAAAATTTGAGTTCTGTGTAATTTCACAATTAATGGATAGCTTGCAAAACTCTTGAACTGACAATATTTTCATGTACAAACACAAGGCTTCTCTGAATGAGGAACTCAGTTTTTAATGACTGCTATTTTATGTTCCTATTTCTAAAAGGTGCAAAAGATACAGGTAGCTCAGAAAAGTATGAAGCTGTAGTAAAAGACTGAAGTTCTGAAAGTCTTGGATGTAGTGCAACCTCTCTGTGAAAAACAAGAAAGAGTGTTGGGGATAGAAGGAATGGCAGGATTTGGGTAAGCAGTAAATTAATATTCTGAAGCCTATAGCTGTGTCTCAGCTGCCTGGCAAGTATTTTGTGGAGCTCTGTGGAGTCCCTACTGCCTAACAGCCTAGATAGTATACAAAATATATGTGCAACTGACAATTCAAGCTGAAGAAATATTGAGTAACTTTAGAAGAATACTGTTGAAACTTCAAATGTTAGGTTATCCTTCTGACAATTGAGATACAATAGCACACTCTTTTACTTATGAAGTAAACCTATTTGGAAGCCATTGAGTGGCTTTAAGTGGAGGCACATAATTTTTCAACAAAGTGACTGGAAACATTTAAGTGTCGTATTTCAGAACCATTTAAAACCAATGCACCTTGCTGCTAAAGCCAAACAACAAACAACTGAAAATATTACAATAACTTCTTGGTTAAGAAAGATAAGGAAGCATGGAATATGCTTGTTTTTCACCTGTTTCAAAAGCAAAATACATCATGTAGACAAAGAGGTAAAACAGTAGAGAATGCTTTAGATTTTGTTAAGCCTAATCCTATGTATGTCTCATATCAATCTACTGAAATAATGATTTTCAAAATTATATTTTCTTATTTTTAACTGCTATGGGAAAGTTCTCTTTATTTTATAGATTGCTAATGTGCTCTTAATAAACATCGTGATGTGGCTATGTGCTGTCTTTCAAAAACTGTACAGTGAAGGATGTGTTTTTGTCTCAGTAGTACAGTGAAGAAAAATGTATCTTGTACACTGGTTTAAACAGTAAAGGTTCCCCTTTATCAGTGTAAAGATTTTCTGTTCAGCAGGAAGCATAAAGCTGGGGTTATATAGATGTTCATATTGCTAGTCTTATTTTGGGATGAAATAGCTACCAACTTGAACACTGGGGCATATAGCAGGTGTTTTCACTGAATCAGTAAAAAATTTTAGATTAATGCAACTTAGGGTCAAAATTTGACAGAAGCTATATGAAAGCAATCAGTGCTACCAGCCAGTTATAATCTTTACAGAAAGATTCTTTGCTAATGTGTGTAGCATATTCAATTATGCTACCAGCAGTGAGGAAGTTGGGTATGTTTTTCCCTGTGGAAGACACATGCAGCACCTTGTGATGTTTTCTACTCTGATGGTGACTAAACAATGTACATTCTTCTTTCACTTTTACAGGTGGTTTGCTATTCAACTTTCCTTCCAGTCACAGCAGTAAAAAGCATCTTAACTGTAAATAGTTTTGTACTTGCAGACCTATCAAGACTAATTTCAGTTAATTTCAGTTAATTCAGTTAATTTTAGTTAAATTCAGTTAATTTGAGCTGCTGACATCAAACTAGGAGGACTGGCTGCCATTCTTGAGAGTTGGGCAGAGAGGAACCTCATGAGGTTCAACTAGGACAAGGGCAGAGTTCTGCACCTGGGGAGGAACAACCTCATGCACCAGTACAGGCTGGAGATTGACCTGCTGGAGAGCAGCTCTGCAGAGAGAGACCTGGAAGGCAACAATGTGCCTTTGTGGTCAAGAAGGCTTGTGGCATTTAGGGATGCATCAAGAAGAGTATGGCCAGCAGGTCGAAGGAGGTTCTGTTCTCCCTCTACTCTGCCCTGGTGAGGCCTCCTCTGGAGTCCTGTGTTCAGTTCTGGGCTTCTCAGCTCAAGAGAGACAGAGAACTTCTGGAGAGAGTCCAGCACAGGGCCACCAAGATGATCAGGGAACTGCAGCATCTTTCATACAAGGAAAGGCCATGGGAACTGTGGCTGTTTAGTCTAGAAAAGAAAAGACTGAGAGGAGATCTTTTTAATATTTATAAATGTCTAAATCATGGGTGTCAGGAGGTTGGGGCATCCCTTTTTTCTATTGTAGCTAGCAACAGGACAAGGGGTAATGGGATGAAGCTGGAACACAAAAAATTCTATTTAAATTTAAGAATAAAACTATTTACTGTGAGGGTGAGGGAGCCCTGGCACAGGCTGCCCAGAGAGGTTGTGGAGTCTCCTTCCTTGGAGGTCTTCAAGACCCACCTGGACATGTTCCTATGCAACCTGACCTAGGCGAACCACCTTCTTCTGCAGAGCGGTTGGACTATATGATCTATAAAGGTCCTTTCCAACCCTACCATTCTATGATTCTATGATTATCTCTGGTCATCTTATTTTTGCTTACATTAGCAACCAGTGAGCCTCAAAAGTCTTAGGAATTGTTGGCAAGACCAGACTCAGATAACAGTCAATGACTGAAAAAGCTCCTCTATCAGGGTGCCATGGGAGAATGAAAAACTTCCACTGAGTTTCTAGTGTCACAGAATACTCTCTGGGACTATGGAACCAAAAGAGGCAGTCCAGGGAGTATAGCAGTTCTTTTGGGAATGTACCAACCCTTTGAAGATATTAAGTAGGCATTAAAGGAGAGAGCTGGACTTTCTGTGGTTGAGATGGAAATAATGAATATTAATTACTTAAAGACTGGCAAATGTGCTGCCTTGCCATAATGATTTGTCTAGTGGGAGAGCCATCTTTTCCGATTGATGTTACCTTCTAATTGCTGACAATTTCTTTGTAGTATAATTGGTAACTCCTGTGCCCTGAGGGAAGAAGGCTGATTTGGTTAGCTCTCTTTCTGCCTGAATTATTTCAGTCATGAAGCAGAATCTCCTGTCTGCTAGGTTTTGTATCTTCAGTCCTTTCTACTCTCTGTAACCATGTGAAGGCTTTCCAGTAATGGAAATTAGGAAATTTCAGTAGTATTGAGTTATTCTTTCAGAAAGGAGAGATGTGGCTGAGATGGTACAAACTTACCGGAGGAAGCCTTACATAAAAGAGTGATGGCAGGACATGTGTGACCTATACGAAATGAGCTGCAGTCTGACATCTCTGGAGAGGAGCAGATGAAAGTTTTGAATTGCAGGAAGGCAAAATGAAAAAAAAAAAAAAAAAAAAAAAGAAATAACAACCCAGTGTATCAAGAATGTGTTTATCTCTTTGCAACTTAATAGAGAATTTGATTGAAAAGTGTGAGAACTTGTAAGCTGTTAACAGCATTATTAAAAAAAGAGGTGCAACTTCCTCCTTAGGAAGGTTCAGATTATTATCATTACTTATCTTTCAAGTTAAAGTGAAACAGTGGTAAGCCCCTGAAGTACGAGCAGTAAATACTGAACTAGCAAGGGAGCAGTACAACTATTCTAAAGCTTTTTTGATTTTGGGACTGTCGCACGGTTTCTTTTGTTTCTTTTTTGTCTCTAAGATACGCAAACAAGGGCCCTGTAATCTAATCTAGTCATAATGAACCTTAAGGGAGTTTAGCTTCCTTAGACCCTTGCTTCAGCTGAAAAGTCAGTGTTCACTGTCTTTTAGGGTGATTAGCTCCTTTGACTATTTTCTTTTGACTCTATCTTGCTTAATTTCATGAAAAGCTGGCATACAGCAAGCTGGCAAGCAAAAGTTGAGTCAGCTGTATATAAAAGCCTTCTTTTCCTTTTATATACCCACTGAAGACTTGTACCCAATTAGTATGTGCTTCAGCTACTGAACTGACCTTTCTGGTTAAGAGAGAGTGGGGTGCCTGAAGGGCATGAGAAGGGCTAGAATGGGGACAGAACCAGACAGCAATTTCACCTTATACAACACTTCTGTTTGAGTGGTCCTTCATGGGGTGGGCAATGCCAGGAACCTTTCTAGGTAGGTGTTGATTTTTTTTTAGCAAATTAAAATCAGAGTGAATGAGCTTTAAAGTTCCTTTCTAACCCAAACTGTTCTATGATTTTAAATGCTGCTTTCCTTGAAGAGGTTTTCTTAGAACTCTCTTTCAATCATACTAAAACCTAACCCAACATAGATACAAACACTCCAATACAAACAGTCCCCACTGCCTCCCCAGGAGGCCAACAGGAGTTGTAGAAAGGGCAGGCTGTGAAGTGTAATCACTCAGTTAATTCTTGCTTTGGTTTGGTTTTTAATAAAATTAACTGGCAAATAGTATGCTTCACCTAGGTTGTAAACTGTAGTAATTTCAAAGGCTGAGAACTGCCTTCTGCCTTTAAGCTAAGGAATGCGAAATAGCATCTGGACTTGCTAGGGTTAGAAAATCAAGTTATTTAAAGACCTGTGTGTATCAGTCAGAAAAAGTCTGGGGGAGAGAAACAAGAGGGGTAAAAGATCTGCAACACATGTCCTGTCGAATTAAAACATAAAAGTTTTTTAAAAACTGGATGGCTTCTTAGACCTCAGGTAAGTGAAGGCTATTGCCTAGAGTAAAGAATAGTCTGTCCTTCAGAGGGAAGGTATAAGGAACAAGAACAAGCCTCAGTTGTGGAAAGGATTGGAGCTAGCACAAGGAATATTGTGCTGCTGGTAATGCTAGAGAAGCATTGTCATAGACAGTGTGGGGAGTTTGCTGAGTCTCTGCCGAAGGACATTATTAGAAATATATTAGATAAACATGGACTTGGGGTGATATAGATAAAGGCACATCTTCAGTGGGGTCAGAGTGCAGACTAGGTAGTCACTTGGTCCATCTCTGTTTCGGTAATGTGGTGGCTGGCTAGCTAGCCCAGCTTCCTGAGTATTAAGGATGCTCTTCAGGGGCTTCCTGTCACAGCTAGGGTTCAGACAAGCCCAGATATCCCAGCAACCAGAACTCCTAGCGCTGCCTTGCTCAAAAGGAATGGTTTTCCAAGAAAAAACTGTTGAAGGTCCTATTTCAGTGTTCATAACAATGTCTAAAAACATACATTTATTTGTAATTGTAATATACAGGTGTTTAAATGATTTTTTTTTTCCCCTTAATCCACATAATTTTGAGGCAGATGAGAACTTGCCATTTTATAACAGTAATGTAGCATAAAAACTGTGGTACAAAATAAAACCAGAAAAATTCACATAAGTATAAAAATGTCATGGTGTAGCCCCAGAGCAATACATATTTAAATCACTTGCAAACCTGTTCAGATACAATGCTGTATGTTAGGTATACTTTTTAGTCAACTGGGAACTGTAGTTAGAGTTTAAACATTATGAACATCTGTTTCTGGTTATCAAAGAAAAACTCTAGGTCAACCACAGGTAACACCCTGTTTCTGAGTCATGTAAACACGTTGCAAGCGGCTTTGGAGAAGTGCAAGCCTCTTCTTTTATTGAAAAATGAATTCCTTATATATATGTTAAATTTTATCTCTGTTAAGTCAATATTTGATCATTTGAATCTAATTCAGGTCTGCTTGAAACTCTTTGAAGGAATTCTGTGTGCATATGCAAGCATGTATATAAATGAACTTGTCTCTAAGTAACTAAATTAATAATGGAAGCCAAGGCACTTTTTTTGACAGTTTTCGCATAACTTTATGGCCGTTCTCTTTAATTTTAAAATAATACACAAAATAATCCATTCGTGCACAAATGTTGCTATGTGTTTGCTAACAGAAACAATATTAGGCCTATCCATTCTGATTATCAGAGGATACTTTGTATTACTAAAGTGAATCCACTGGTGATCACATGTGACTTTTTAGTCATAGCCCTAGGTTTCTGTACATTTCACATGATTTCTTTTGCTTTTTGAGACTCATTTGTGGTCAGACCTTATGTCAGAGTACGCATGAAGTGCGTACTGATTGTTTGTCTGATGCTATTGATAACTTCTGGTAAAAACATCTTGTTTACAGACACAACTCTGGTTGCTCTCTACTCAAGTAATGAAGAATGCCAGTAATTTTTAATACTACTAGACTGACCAATTCTTTCTTTCTTACTCTTTTTCATTTTGTAGACATATATATATGTATATAGATTTAGATTTAGATTTATATATGTGTGTTGCTGACTACCCACAAAACAAAGCATATCAAACCCAGAGAGATTATAGGTCTGTTCACCTTAAAGGATGAAGTCAAATTCTTTGTCTTACTTTTGCAGAAATAAGTTGCCAGGCCTTACCAACAACACTGTACACCCTGGATTGTAATGTTGTCTATCATGCTCAGTTATTCTGAGCTACAGCACAAGCTGTCTTTGCTCTGATTTTCTTTGTTCTGCTATGCTGTCCTTTTTTTTGGTGGTTGTTTTTTTTTTTTTTGTCCTCGTTTAAGAAATAAGAGGAAACACTTGAAAATAAATATTTTTAACATGTTTCACTTCCGCTATGGCTTTTAAGGTCAGTTCCAGGGTTAGTATTTGATGTCACTGGTTGCAATGTACAGACATGTTCTTTTCTTTTGAGGCAATGACACACGAGCTGGCTGGGGACCATGGTATTCCTATAGTTCATCCCTTTTAACTTGTGGGGGATTACTTCTCCTTTATGTTTGTGAGTGTGTTGCAGCTGGTGGAGTGACATCTCTAGTTATTTTTTCCTGTTTTGATCATCTCTAAAGATGTTTTGCTCTTAAAATGTTATGTAATTACAGCATTCTTTTACTCAACAAAATGTCTATTCTGTTTTAAATTCCACCTTACCTGCTGACCTGCTCACAGCAGTGGAATGTAGGAAGTTATTGCTTTTTATCTTGTTTAGAGTTTCAGATGCAGAAGTTTCTATTTGAATTAACTCATAATTAGCACTCAGCTCAGCAAGCACTCCATAAGTGTGTTGTACTGAGTATGTGCTAAAATTCAGGTGTGATCTTTATGCCTCTTCACAAACATACATGCTTTCCGGAAGAGGAATGAACACAATCTTGCAAGGCTTTGCTCATTTGCAATCTTGAGCTAACAGTGTGTCCTGCAGCCCTGGCCTGGAGTCCTCTCCAGCTTTTATACCAAGGGTGAATGTGTACCGAAAACTGCTCGACACTGCCAGTGCAGGTATGACTGATTACATAGCTGTAGTCATTGAAAGTGTCTTTTCTGAACTTGTGTATGGAAACTGCATCAGTTTTTACACCTCTACTCCTGTAAGCAGGTACAACTACCATGGCTTAACTTCTTCAGCTGACATTTAAGCAGACATTTTTCTCATGTTGCTTGCTGTAGTTTGGGAGTATACAACTATTTCGTTGTCATCATTCATTTGACCCATCGTAGCCTGTTAAACCCTCATATCTTGGTCATGTCTGTCTGAATCTGGCTAATAGTTTAAACAATTAACTACAGAGTAGCAAGATAAATAATTGAACTAACCAAAGATTGAAAGCAATTGTTTCATAAGTGTGTCTCAGTTCAACTAACAGCTTAACTACACCCTGAGTAGTATCTGTTTAGGCTATTTTTGTTCAAATTAGTATTAAAGATTATTGAGTGTTCTTATTTCAAGTTAATTAGGATAACTGTAGCTGAACCTAATTAGGAGCAAGTTTTCTATAAACTGAATATGATCCTACTCTGGCAGGAGGACTATATGATCTTTCTTGGTCCCTTCCAACTCTTGAGATTCTGTGAATATATTATGATGAAGTAAGAATCTGTAAGAAAATGTGGCCATTACTTTACTAAGCTCATTTGTAAGTGATAAAGTTGTAGTGACACATGTATTTCATAAATCATAATTACCTCATATATTTTTGTAAAATGCTCAACAATGGTATACCTTCTGATTTCCAAAGTTGTCTTTCCTTGATCTCTCAGTGCCTTTCTCTGTAGGAATTAATTAAGCTTTATCACTGTAGTATTTAAATGTTATATTGTAACCAAGCTTTGAAGTCTGTCCTAACAGCTTTATTCCAACTCCATCCTAGAGCATAGTCTGTCTGTTTACCCTCCACTTTATGTTGTACACTCTATACAGTCCGTATTACTATTAGATGAATGCCATGCAAGCAGTGAATATTGGGTTTTATCTGTGCCTTTTCCTGTCAACCCAGAAAGAACATTCTTCGATTCTTGGATGCTGAAAGAGATGTGTCAGTGGTCAAAAGCAGCTTCAAGCCAGGAGATGTAATCCATTATGTACTGGACAGACGTCTCACCCTAAACATTTCTCAGGATTTGCACAGCCTTCTCCCTGAAGTTTCTCCAATGAAGAATCGCCGATTTAAAACCTGTGCAGTTGTTGGGAATTCTGGCATCCTTCTGGACAGTGGATGTGGAAAAGAGATTGATAGCCATGACTTTGTAATACGGTGAGTTTTCAACCGCTGCTGAAGATACAGCTTGCTATGTTTGTAGTAGAAAAGCTGGGACAAGTGATGTGAGATACAGATTTCAGGCATTATCTGATATTAATCTGAAATGCTTTCCTTAACCATATGATTCCTCAAATTTAAGAACATGCCTGTTGTCCATAATAAGATCATTTTTACAGTGAAAATAAAACAGGAGCCATAGCAGAGAAGTTTGTGCCCCTTATTTTTGCTGTTTGATGTTTTCATTCCACGCAAAATAAGTATTCATATGGAGGCCTTGGAATAAATGCGAAATGTCTTCTCTTTCAGCATTATTCTTTCTGAGCTGTTGGCAAATAAATAAAGCCTGTTGTAAATCACTACACTACTTGTGTGCAGCATGGGGTAAAATTTCAGTGTGATGTTTTGATGTTGAACCAGAGAGCTGCCATTATGGTACTGGAAGTCACACATCCAAGTTCCTTCATATGGCTCTAAAAATGTATCCCTGCAGTGTGGACAAAAATGTTGATATCTTTCACTTTTTATTCATTCTTCAAACATACTAATAGAAAATAAAGAGGAATAGCTGTCTGCATTTGACAGTCCATTATATGGACATAGAGAATCCTGAACGAGAGATGAGTCCTTCTGGTTTTGAAGCAGAAGTTTCAATTGATTTGGTCTGAGAAGAATGAAAGGGCAGAAAACAGAAGGGCAATGGTGGAAAACAATATAGAAGCAGTTGTTACTGCAAGTTACTTGCTCTTTTTTTCCCTCACCTTGAAGGAAGATCATGGCTTTAAAAAAAACAACAAAATAAAAGGATGTGAAAAAGAAAAAATATAGTTTTTCATTACGTAAATCCAAACAGTATTTATACATGAAAGTTGTATTTTATTTGAAAGGTGTACTAGCAAATGGCAACTGAAACAATAACACGCCACTTTCATTTTCTTTTTTTTTTTCTTGTATCACTAGTCTTTAATATCCTTATTGCAAAAGGAATAAAAAAATACAGACCACAGTTTCAAGTCACGTTTAGAGTATGGTGTGATTTTTTTTTTTTTTTTTTTTTAGTCTTTCAGATAGTAAATGTGATGCATCTTAACAGGATTACAGAAAAATTTAGTGTCCTGGTTTCATCTGGCACAGAGTTAATTTTCTTCCTAGTAGCTGCTACAGACCTGTTTTGGGTTTATGCTGAAAAGAATGTTCGTGAGAAGAATGTTTTGGTTATTGCTGAGTAGTATGTGCACAGCCTTAAGGCCTTTTCAGCTTCTCCATCTGCCCTGACAGCAGTAAGCTGGGAGTGCACAAGAAGCTGGGAGGGCTCATGGCCAGGACAGCTGACTAGCCCAAGGGCTAGTCTGTACCATAGGACATCGTGCCCAATATAGAAGCTGGGGGAAGTTTATAGGGAGGGGCAGATCGCTGCTTGGACATCAGTCAGCAGGTAGTAAGCAGTGACATTGAGCATCATGTGGTTTTTTTTCCTTTTTTATTTATCTCCTTTGTTATGTTCCTTTTCATTATTATTGTTATTATTATAATTGTTATATTTTATTTCATTTTAGTTAGCAAAGTGTTCTTATATCAACCCTCAAGTTTTACTTTTTTTTTTTCCCTGTTTCTCCTCCCTGTCCCACTGCAGGATGAGGAATGAGCAAGTGGCTGCATGTTGCTTAGTTGCTGGCTGAGGCTAAACCATGACATTTAGATATTGCATTCTCTAGATTAAAGTTTTCTTTCACAAGGCAAGGCACATGCTTTCGCTTAAATCATGTGATTAGTTTCTTTAAAGTGCTTTTCCCTATGTTTTAGCTAGCCATGAAATGAGGTGATGAAATCTGATAAGAGATTTTAACTAATTCAAGCCATATTGAGCACAGATAATATTCTGAAGGATTTTATATGAATTTGTATATGAATAAAAAAAGAATGATCAAGCTTAATAGTAACATCAGGAAGTTACTGTTGGTAATTAGCTGTTTACACTGGAGAAATGTCTCTTCTACAGTGTGTGACTAGTAAAGTCTGACAGTGTTGTGGATAATATTCTTTATCAGATCCTGGAAGTAGAATACTTACAGGCTATAGAGAGTTTTAATCAGTGATTTTTTTTTCTTATTTTACAAATCAAAAAAAGAACATTTTAGAAGTTAATCAATTCTCTCATAAGGTAAACTGTATGATATTCATTTATGGATGGGTTCATATATACATAACATCTTTTTAAAGTAAGTAGCAATTAATTAATTTGTATTTTAAGTTGAAGGAAAAGGCAAAGCATTCTCCAGAGTTAGTTTCCTACATTTTTGCTTTTCTGGATTTTTTTTTTTTTTTTAAATATGTAACATGCTATATATTCACATGATGTAATGATACCGGCATACACATCTCTATCACTCTTAGCATACTGGTATTAAAATGTACCGCGACAGTCTGTTTCTCTCTTTGTTTTCAACTGATTTCTCTAGCAGTAAAATACACAGATTCTGCTTGTCACTTGATGGTCTTGCAGTTACTCTGTGTGTATGCAGCTAGATGTAGGCTGATGAACAGCATTTTTGTAGAATCTCCTGATGTTGGGTGCATTATGCCTATATGCTGTGACCAGCATGTCAAACTAGCTTGGTTAAATATATTATCCAGTCGATTTTGATCACACAGTATGTTCTTTTTCAGCTCTGAAACGGAAATGGTTTTGAAAGCATTTTTTTCTTAGAGCAGCAGTTAGTTCTAATTGCACTGCAGTACAATAAACTCAATATCCTGAATTTTAATGCTTCTATATAGGTGATATGAAAATGTTAGTAATAGCTGATAAAGACACATATATAAATATATATGTTCATATATATGTTATTTAAATTTGATAGTATCTGTCAATGTCTTTGAAAGACATTAAAAGCTACTAATAACTGTCCATCTTTCTTTGAGACATTACAGCCTATTCAGTGCATTTTCTGAAACAATGCCTCTCAAAGAACATTGATTCAACAGAGATACCAGTAATTAGAATATTTTTATTATGAAAAATGTTTTAAAACAGACACATAAACTAGAGTCAAATAATAAGCATGCCTGCAAGGCAACTTATAATTCTGACAGCAAATTTTACAAGTGGAACAATACAATTTTTCTTCTTTAACATTTCTGTAAGTGCATAAGTAAGCATCATTTTTGCACATGAGATAATATCTTGTTAGCATAAGTAGATTTATGTGTTTTAAAGTGGCTTGGTTTTAATTGCTTGATCACTTAAGGCCTTATCTTGTTATCATGGCAGCAGAAATCAAGAGTCTAGGGACATCTTCTGCTAGGACAAAATGGATGAGTTTCATAGATTTCATGAAGTCTTGCCTGTTCCAGCAATAGGAAATGTGACCCATCTAGTTAATATGGAAAGCAAGGAGATCCTTTGCTATTAAAAAAAACCCAAAACTGTACTGACTACGAACTATTTTCCGTTTCCTGTATTTCCCTATTACTTGTTATGTTTTTACATCATCTTCAATGAATATTGATCTTTGCACTCCTAGTCTTTTGCAGAGATGAGCTAAACATGATGCATTTTGATACTATACCCAGTAAGGGTTTGAAACAGTCAAAACCTCTCTGATTCCATTAATGAATCAGAGTGAAAATATGAGATTATCAACCAAATTACATTTAAAATGTATAAATGGCATGGTACTGTTGCAAAAACTGTTGTTTGCTTGGTACTCTTTCAGCTATTTTCTAGCTGCTAGGTCAGGTATATGGTGCTCACTCCCTGTGAGATATAAAAGCAATACGCCTTGTTGACCAGTTGTCTACACTTTCTGATGCTGAATTTCTTATGCCAGGGCTGTGTTAGCTGTTAAATCTTACAGAACAGATGAACTTCTTATATTTAGCGGTACACTTTGAAAGGCAGTAGTTACATATGACTTCCTGAAAATACAACTGTATTTTGGGGAAATGTAAAATAACAATACTAAACCTTGCCAAGTAATAACCTTCAGATTCCTGGAATTACTTCTGGCAACCAATAAGTACCAAAAAGAATTAATTTCAGCTTTGGATTCACAATTTGAATAATGCTAAAGACCAGAAGAAAGTTTAGAGGTGTTTTTTATTAATGGAATTTAACTTTTATGCTGGGCACTATACGAAAGCAGAGGCCAATTAGACATTTGGGGTCATTTGGTTAAGCAAACAAAGAAATAAAAAAAGCCCTTAACTAGTAAATAGTCTTGTGAATTTTTTTCTGTGGATGACAGAAGTCCGTTTTATTTCAGTTGGACTATAGGGAGAAAAGGCTTATTGAATAAAGTTGTTTGACTAGCTCAGGGCTGTTTTGACAAGGAGCAGCTGTGAAAAGATCTTAATTGCTTCTTTCTTTGGATTGAAGTGCCTAGTTTATATGTTGTGACTCAACTCTTCTTTCTCCTGTTGGAATGTTTTCCTGATAAATCTGTCAGCATCTAGGAACGGAGCTGGATATTTTTTGCTATCACTGGTTTTAAGTTTTGGCTGAGCAAATGCAGCTCTTGATATTACAGTGTCATTCGTCTTTCATTTTCTAACTCGAAAATTGTTGTAGTTAAGTTGACATGGTAAAAACTTTTAGGCCCTTAATAGAGTTGTTGTTTTAGCCTATGAAAAGAGAAGGATAATCTGATTGACTTCCTTCCTGATGTCTTGGCATTGTGGGCAAGCAGCTGTGATACAATCAGAAGACAGTGTATTGGTTCAGGAAGAAGAAAAGGAGAGACCTTCTAATCACACCATAGAGATGTGGTGCTGATTTCAGGAGAAAAAAAATTATTTTTTCTGCTAATGCGGATGTGTTAGAAGAGAATGATAGTAGCTTCTTTCTTATGTATTGTTCCTTCAGCTGATAGGTAAAAACAATCTTGATTTTGATGGAATGAAAAGATTTAGGATATGCATCAGCTTACAACTTGGAACTTTTTTTTGTAACCTTTTATATCACCTTTTTTGTCCAATTATCTGTTTAAATACACATACCAATTGTGTCAATAGAGCTGAATGCTCAGAGCCAGCAGATCTATTGAAAGCAAAGTTGCTGATTTAACAGACATTTTAAAACATGAATCTTCCCTTAAAAATAACGTTTGAGTACATCATGACTAATATAATAAACCTTTTTCAGCTCACAAATGTGGTGGCTCTATTTTTGCCCTCTGTCTTTTCCTATTGATTGTTAGATTACATTGAAACATTAAATTAAGGCAGAAGAAAACCGGAAAGCCATAGTCTTCAAATGTTCTTGCTCAGTGATCTGGGTACCTGAGCAAAGGGGAACACCAGTGTAACTGTTGAGTATTTTCTGTCAAGGTAGACATGGGTGGCCTCCACCTCAGAAGACCTTTGGAGAAGGCCACACTTCTTGTGGCCGCATTTTCCATTTTTATCTTCACCTTCTGCCTTCTTCAGCTGCTGGAAGAGTCGTTTCATGACTGCTACTCCACACAGCCCTTTGGTGCCAGTTTCCATTTTTTTTTTTTTTAAAGGAATTTAATTTTCAAGTGTGTCGTATGTAGTAGGATTTAAAGACATAATTTTTAGAAGGCTAAGGAAACAACAGAAAGAAGTGACTTCTGTAAATCAATATACAAATGGTCAAAAACTCCAAAGTAGTTTCTTAGGTAAATGAGTGTCCTATGTGTACTCAAATGTAGGGCATATAGAGCTTTTTATAGGTACCCTGAGATAAAGGATAAAATTCTTTTAAAGCTGCTTACTTTTATTCTTAATAATACAGAACTTTTAATTTACTAGTTTTCTGGATGGTTTCAAATACAGGAAAGCTTCACTAGTCTGTTTGTTCACTGATCAAGTGTTTTGATTAAGAGATGTGACAATGTACAGAACAGTTTTAATCTAAGCATTGCCTTTTTTGCTCTTCTCCATTTTTGAATATTCAAACTACTGCTTTTTTTCTACATTTCAAGCTTACAGCCCCAAGGTGCTTCTCCAAAACCATAAAAACTATTATTTTGCCTGCATTAATTGCGAGGATAATGTTTTGTTTTAACACTTTCTGTCCTCACAATCTAAAATTTTCTGTATCAGAATAGTAACACTTATGTAGCATTTATTATAATTGCCCTATAGAAATTGCCCTTTATAGATAGTGAGGTGTGAGGGTATTTCCACATAAAAAAGCAAAGATACCAGAAACTACAGAGTTCTTGTTTTGTTCTTAAGTTTCTTGTATTCAGGAAACAGTAAGTTCCATTTCTCAGGCTTTCTTACATTAAAACATGATTCTAGGTATTTCACCACTTTAGTTTTCATTTCCATATGTAACACACTTTCACTGATAATTTTTTTTTTTTTTTTTTTTTTTTTTTTACTTAATGGTATTGGAAAGAACAGTGAACTTCTGGAATCATAGGATTGTAGAATCAGTTCATTTGGAAAAGTCCTTTAAGATCATCAAGTCCAACGACTAATGTAACACTGCTAAGCCCATCACTAAACCATGTCGCTCAGCACTATTACATTATCAGAGATGTTGCAACAAGGACTCATAGTAAAGAGATAAAATGTGTGTTTTGCCCCTGTTTCTAAAATACCAGTTAGACCTTTTCTGTCACTTCGTTATGCTGTGTCGATTGAGGATAACTTGCAGTTCAGTCACTAGTGTTAAGGAAGATGCTAGGAAGAAAGAATTCAGTGGTTATCAGCATGGATTCTAGTTTGGGCAAAAATAAATAATGAAGTTTATTAGCAGGTGATGTTATAAAAATGCATAAATGAAACATAATGTTAATAATTGCATATTTTACATGGCACATTTTAGAAGACAGCTATGATTCCTGTATGTGATTAGAATGCATAACTATACTCTACTGAGCCTCTACACAGATGCAGTTCTCATGAGACATTCTCTGTTGTGCCATGCAGAGGACAAGGACTGGGATGAAATCGGCTATGTGAGGGGATTCCTTGCTAATCCAGATCCCTATAGTTAATCTGAAGCAATTTTAGTTTTACCAGGAGCTAAACAAATATATAGAACACATGAGAATCCATACATTATACCAATCATTAGTGTTGGCAGGGAGAGATAGGCTTGTGCATGATTGTTTTTCACATCTCCTTTCCTTGTGTGTGAAAGTTATCATTTTGCTGCTGCACAACTTTTTATTTTAATATCTGGATGAAATTATGTGCTAGAGTAACGTGCATCCTGCTGGGGCAAACTGCATTTCATCTTTTTCTCTGGAAACAGTCAATAGCTTGGGCTGAGGAGAAAGAGGTTTACAAATCATTTATATAATATATTGTATATTCTCAATGCCCACACTTACAGCTATTTGTTTAATTGGTCAAGTCAATCTTCAATGCTGTGTTTGACTGTTAATTGCAACCTGTTCCATTTTTGGTGTAAGTAACATTGTAGCAAGTTTGTCCTGCTCAGCTTTGACTTGCAACCCAGTTATTTTCAGCTTTACTAATATGAAGGCAATACTGATGTTCTTTTAGACTGAATGGAAGGTGGTGGTATGTTGCAGAAAATTTTATTTTGGAGTAAAATTTTAAGCAATTGTATAGTTGCAAGGTATTAATCATATGTCATGTGAGAAAGAGGAAATGTAATTTACTAATTAGAGTCTTCCATATATTCTACCTGCTGCATTTGATAGAGCAATAACAAATTAAAAAAAAAAAAAAAACAAAACGACCAAAACCTCCTCATCCCTTTTCTAGATATATTTGTTATTTTGTGCCTTACAACAAATGAGCTAGAATTAAAGGAGGGGAAGGATACTGCTTTGCTTATCTCAAAGCTATTCAGTTATTCAGGCTTCTTAATTTGACTTAAAATAAAAGAGATATATGTTCTTGATAAAAAAGAGGTATATCTCTCAATATGAACTTTTCTTGAAAGAGTCCTGAGAATTGACAGATCATTGACATCCACTAAAAAAAATTCCAATAGCTGTATGAAACTGTTGCATAGCATAAAATTGCATTAGAGCTTAAGATAAAAGCCTCTGAACTAGATAACAAAAACTACTTATGTATACTTGGCTCCATATGCAAATACAAAATAGCTAGTTTTATTACTCTTGAAATATTTAAGAAAGATAGGGAACAACTTTTTAGCAGAGTCTATTATGATATAACAAGGGTTAATGGATTTAAATTAAAAGAGGATACTTGTATACTAGATACAAGGAAGTTTTTTACAACGAGGGTGGTGAAACCCTGGAACAGTGTTGAGGACTTCATTAATACAAGTTAAAAGGNCAACCCTGAAAACATTTAATATTGAGGCTGAAGAGGCGCTCTCAGCAGCCTGGTCTAGTTGAGGATGTCTCTGCTCATTGCAAGAGTTGTTCTAGATGACCTTTAAAAGTCCCTTCCAAGCCAAACTATTCTGTGATGCTATGATACATTTCCATGAAGTTTTCTTGAACTGGAATAATAAAGTTTAATAACAAGATTTTAAATTTAATAATAAATTAAAGTTTTATTGAATCTGGAAATATAGTTCACTAGAAGTTTAGGGTACATGTTACAGTTCTTCACTAGCACATAAACTCCTGAAATCTTATATTCTCCAGTTATTCTTGTATGAAGAATTTTAATTGCCAATTTTAATTGATGGAGTTTAGCAGGTGTATCGTGTTTTCCAACTTTGTGAATAAATATAAATACTCAATATTTACACTTCTAGTTTAATGAGCACTATAATCATTCTTTGAAGGAAGAAACCTGTAAGAAAATGAGAAGTGACATTGTGAGGGTAATATTTTTATAACTTGGTCATCTACAACTAAGTAATGTTTGTTTCCTTAAGAGAGCTAGAAATTTATGTAGAGTTTGTGTTGTGTCCATGTGCTACTAAAGTAACAATCTTGGCAGGACACTTCTAAGAGCATCTTGTTACTTCTTTGAAAACAGGGCAAGTGCAGATGTACTTATCACAGTATTTCAAACTTTGACACTGCTGCTAATTCATTTTTATATAACTGAATTCTTTAAATTCAAAGGTTAAGATGTATTCAGTATATGGAAAGTAAAATGCCTTAGTTGCCTGTAACATTATAATCAAGTGTCAAGTTTGAAACACTAAAGCTTGAAAAATATGGCTGATAGTGTAAATAATGGTTCATATACAATCCAAATGCTACAAAGTGCATTTGGATTGCTCAGAAAGTATCTGAAATTATACTTGAAAAATCTGAAAATGCAGTATTCTAAAAATTTATTCTACTTACACTGTATAACTTTCTAAAATACAGTATTTGATATTAAGTATACTACTAAAGCAACAGTGACATGCAATGTGGGTAGATGTTGTATTTGTATTCCTATGATTCCTATGTATTCCTATGACTTTTTTTCAGGTTTTAGGTAAAAGGATGTTTATATACTGGTTTCAAACTATATACACTTTTAAGATTTAGGCACTGATGCTGTTGGCAGATCAGAAAGGAGCTGTCAGAAGACATGGAATCATACTAGAACCATAAGTCCTATGTTACTTGTTCACAATTAGCATATCGTGTACAGCTTTTTAAACAAGGTAGTGGTGGTGGTGGTGGTACATAGGTGCTTTTCCAAGTTGAACACAGAGAGCAGAATTTGCAATGTCAAGCTCTGTCTTAGATTCATAAGTAGCAAATGTTCTGTGCACATACGTGCAACTACTGAGAAAAACTTGCTGTGCAGGAATGCTGTGCAGCCTGCCCTTAAAAAAGGTGTTTTCGAGAGCAGCAGTAAATCAGCAAATTTGATCGGATGATTTCAAGACTTTGTGGGTTTTTTTTTTTTTCTTTTCATATTTTATGCAACACTAAACTTATGACCACTGCAGGTTTTAAGTTCACGCATTAAGGTTTTTAGAAACAATTTTCAAAGCCAATAATGAAATCAATGGGACCTTTTCTTGTGCTCTAACTACTATCTTCTAGAAGACAGTACTCTTAACAGCCTGTAATACATGTAGATGATTTGAGGAATAGAGGTACAAAGATACTAAAGAACATAAATCCATTTCCTAAGAGCCATTACATCTGCCCACATACCACTAGAAGTTTGGACAGATGAGAATATAAAGACATTACAACCTTTGTAACATTTATTTCTGAAGAAGACAGGATCACTTCTTTAGTTGGTAATTACATAACGAAAATGATATTGTGAGGAATTAGTATTATCATTCAGGACTAGGTCATCGTTTGGTGTTAATATTGTTCTGCTGACTTCAGTTATTTTTATATGATGTTTGAGATATGCTAGGGGATAAGCTTAAGTTAAAAATGTACTGTATCAGAAAATAGTTACAGAACTAAGAGAATACTGTTTACGTTAGGAATATAATAATACAAAATGTTTCGAAGGACGTAGTTTGGACATTGCCCCTTAGCAGCCTTCACCTCAATATAGCAGTCTTATAAAATTATTAAATTGTTGTTGTGTCATGATACTTATTTGGAGCATACCAGCTGCAGGCTAATTCACTGAGGATATTGTGTAGGTGATTTGTTTCAAGTGGATCGTACTGGTCACTGAAGTCACAACTAATTTCTGAATTATATTTTTCACCTGCATCTAGTACTGCCCATGGAGAATGCTGCTTCTGTGATTATGTAATATATGTATATATTTATATAGCGGAGGTTAAAAACTACCAAATAATTTTTTTTTCCTTGAGCCTAAAAAAAAAGCACAAAACTACTGCAAAATTAAACAAGGTTTGAAAATGAGGCCTCAAGAGAAAATAAAAATTCATATTTTTTTCCCAACTTAATTTCTCAATGAAATTAAAATACTAAATTTGAAAATGTGCAATCAGCTGGATTGATGATACCAAAAATCAAAATACAAAAACTAATTTAACGTGGGATAAGGTTCATTTGTAGATAATATTGAAATACTTTTTTTTAAAAAAAAAGCAACGATTGACATATGTAAATTATAACTTAATTGGCTGGCATGGTTTCCTTTAAGAGCGTGAAATTTTGGTAACATGACAGATGAACACTAATGAAAGGTAATGAGTGTTAGAAAGCATACTCATATTCATAAGTGCTACTCTAGCTGTCAGTGCATTTTAAAGCATGACATGTTTTTCAGATGTTCAAGGAGGAATTTTTTTTTTTTGTAGCATTATGTACATTTCATGTTTTTATAAAAAATTTGTCTAACAAGTGTCCAAATTGGTTAAAAAGCTGCATGTTATCACACCTATTATCATTGGTATTTTTTTTCTCATATTAGTTGAAATGGATGTGCATGTCCATTTTGGGCTTTCCCTTCATACACAAATTTTTCTGAGTTAATGTGTCATATTTATTTTCTTTTTTTCCATTAATTTCTTCCTCTTCAGGTGCAATCTAGCTCCTGTGGTGGAGTTTGCTGCCGATGTGGGAACTAAATCTGATTTTATTACCATGAACCCATCAGTTGTACAAAGAGCATTTGGAGGCTTTCGGAACGAGAGTGACAGAGAAAAATTTGTGCATAGACTGTCCATGCTGAATGACAGTGTCCTTTGGATCCCTGCTTTCATGGTCAAAGGCGGAGAGAAGCATGTGGAGTGGGTTAACGCATTAATCCTTAAGAATAAATTGAAAGTGCGAACTGCTTATCCATCACTGAGACTTATTCATGCTGTCAGAGGGTAAGTGTCTGGAAAAGACTGGTCTGTCCTTGCTACAATGAAGGTCATAACTAGAATTCTTAGCGAGCAAAAAAAAGCTCAAGTAAAATGTTAAAAGGAATATTGTATTTCCACTATTGGTGTAACAGATTGCATTCATGATAAAGTAAGTTTGTTTGGTAATAAGTGTTATTCACTCATTTAGCCCACTCTAGTGCAAACAACTAAAGTGCATTAGCACAATAACTTTTTGCTTTCACTTTTAGTTACAAAATTTTTTTGTGATCTTTGTAGTGAAAAATTAATGAAAAAAATGGTCTGAATTCAATGGAGATATGTGAGTCATTAAATCAGAGGACAATGAAACTGTTACATTTTGGGCAAGACTGTATAGATTGAAAGTATAATTGTTACGGTAACATCTGTGTAAATAATGAAGTCTGTTAGATCTGAAAATCATGAGCTTCTTCCTAAAATATCTAGGATGTTGATGCCTTTTTTTCTCCTTTTGAATTCATCCAGATGCTTGGACAATTCAAAAATATTGATCCAAATCACTGAAAACTTTAACAGAACNAAAAAAAAAAAAAAAAAGTGCATCCATACTTGTTGCTACAAGTGGGAATATATAGAGCAATGCATTAAAAATGTTCAGAAGGTCATGGTAGTGTAATATCTGTGCAATGACTTATGACAGTATAATATTCAACTTGAGTTCCTTGAGCTATGCTGTCTGTTTTGGGGGTTTTGGGACATGCCTTGAAGTATTAGTATTGGCTTGTACACTAGCTATTGATTTTGTAGCTGCCTAAAAAATTGTTAATTATGCAGCAGCAGAGATAAGAGCAGAGGATATGTTTGTACTGTTAGCCCAATCGAGTATAACAGTAACTGAATGAAGCTAGGTAATATGTTGTTCTTCAGGATATTAGATCCTTTGAATATACTTTTCTCCTCCTGTTACGACTGAAATAGATTAACTGCGGCATTCTTCATGTGGTACACTTTTGGCGCTGGAAGAAAATAATCTATTCCCTTTTTAGAATTTGGAATTTTTAGAATTTGGAAATTCTTTCCTTTTTTTTTACTAAGTCAATCAGTTTCTGTAGCTGTTTGGATAGATGTTTTGTTATACAGTTGCACTTTAGCTATTTAAGGGCCTCGATTGCACTGACTATTCAAAATGACTGTAACACTCCGATAGGTCTAGTGAATGTTGAAAAAATAAGATTACTTCCATTTTACAAACTGCTACTAAATCTGAGCAAAATTATCAAGTGGGAATGGTAAATTCAGAACAGACAGTCTTCAGTTTGCCATCTTAAAGGTCCCCAAAGGTGGCTTTGTCTTAAAAATAGAACTAGCATCTACATTGCCTTCCTGAGAGAAAGGCAACAAAAAAAAACAGTGAAAATCTCTGCCATCAGAATTGGTGTTGAAAATTTAGACGATACTGTAGTTCAGATTATACCTAGCACTATCATCTAATATGACTGCACAAATCAGTCAGGTTATTGAATCTGAGCTCTAAACCTTAGCTCCTCTGCTTCAAACTTGTTTAATCACCTCAATTTCCTTTTTTTTTTTTTTGTGCTTGTGGGAAGTAACCAAGTATCATCATATGTTCTTTACAGTTCTTTTTTGTTATTTGGATAAGAAAAAAAGAAGTAGTCATATTTGTTTGGTTTAACTCTTGACCTTACGCAATTAGGTGCATGAGGTGAATATGTCTTTGAGAGAAGTTTAGAGGTGATAGAGTTAGGAGTAATACATTTGGAATAAATACTCTTTAGATTTCTTAGATAGCAATCTTAAAACACCAGCCTAACAATGAGGTTTGTGTTACAGCAACATTAGATCTAGGGAGAGTATTGTTTCTATGCAAGCTGAGTTAAATTTCTCTAAGTTTTGTTAGATTCATGTGCCAAATGCAATACCACAATGTAAGAGAAATCAATAACAAAAACTGTTCTTAAAATGAACCTATATATATGTAACTTAAAAATAAAGTAATGGTTAAATCTGCATAACCTGATTATCAAATCAGCCCATTTTGACCAGTAGGGTTTGGGAAATTTTAAGCAAACTATAGCTTCTGTTTCTAGTTTGAATTTAATGGACAACTGTGTCTCCTGCTGTTTAATACAGTGTGTCATCTTACATACTTAAAGGAAAATCTTCCTAATGGTGAGTGCTATCTATATTGCTCATGTTTATTTCAGATTCAGTGTAAACTAATGATATATGAACCTCTAAGAAGACACTACCTAGAAGGAACTCCTATAATACTCATTGTTTTATGAATCTGAACTAATTTTTATGTATTTGTTTTAATATATTTGATTTTTTTTTTTTGTAAAAAAACCACCCAACTTGCTGGGTTTGGGGATTTTTTTTTTTTTTAAAAAAAAAAACTTGGAAGTTTAAGTCTTTGTGATCAAGTTAACACTGATGACCTAGTGGAGGTCTGTGGTGTAGCAAAACAGAAAAGGTTAGATAAACAGAATTTTAAGATTGCTGTTAATTGAATGAGAAGCAAAACCAGGAAAGCTACCCACAAAATCTGCATGTTAAAGCATACAGTAGGATCTGTGCAGACCGTCAAATCTCCTTCATAATGTGTGTAGCCGTATGTACAAGAGGGTGAGAATGCAAGGCTTACCCTACACTGTTCAGCCTCTTAAGCCATAAGAGGGACATGGTGTTTGATTTATTGATGAAAGCAGCATAAATTTAAATTGATAACTTTTTTTTATTATGTAACGAAGCGGAAGTGTAGTATGTTGTGGACTAAATCATATAGTAATTAGTCATCAACAAAGTTAGGTTCATAATCTCAACATGACATAGTAAATATTAATAGAAACATTTATCACTGCAGGATGCAGGTTGATAACCACAAGGCTTGGAAAGTGTTGTCTCTTCCTTTTTGTGTGTCAAGTCCTTCAGGCAGGTGTTTCCTTCATCACCCTTTATAGCATAAGGTGTACACAGTTTCAAAAGGCAGAACAATAGCTTTCTTAGATGTCTGATCTGGTTGTGTATTTCTGACAGAGCTGTTTTGCTGAGTTCATGTACAGCACTAAATTTCTCCCATATTTCTTCTTCTTTTAATGATAAAAACTTTCTGAGCAACACATAGTTGAGGGTTTTTTTATCAGATAGTAGAATAATGACTGCATTATGAGGTAATTTTGAAAAAAAAAAAAAATCCAGTCCATTTGCGAAATTTTTGGATCATAAAAAAGATAATGTGGTGTTGGAAAAATAAATCACTTTGTTTCATATTTCATGCATTATTAAATTTCTGTGAGTGATGCCCACTCCTCTAAAATCTCAGAAGGATTTGAAGCTTTAAAAACAGTTTATGTAAATACTAAGTCCAACATGATAACTACTTTTTTAATCAGTAGCATATATTAAATGGCCATTGGACTCAGATTTTTTTTTTGTACTTCAGTAGATTTAGATCAAGCCATTTCATGTGATAATTAATTTTCTCTCTTTTTCTCTTGTACTTCTTGATAAACAAGTTTGTATTTAAGTTAAAATATTGGGCGATCATTCTTTCTAAAAGCTGTTTCATGCAACTTTTAATGTAATTGTGTTCATATTATTGGCAAAGTAATTGAGGTAATCAATATGTAACAGAGTTCAAGATGGAGCAAGAACCTATAAATGAAGAGTTTACCTGATTAAAAGGATTTATTTGATCTCTAATGCCACGGCTAAGAAGGTTAATTATAAAGTAATCATAATGAGCAAACCACACATCTTTCATTTAATTCAACAACAAATTTCAGAAACCTTTATTTCTTAATAGGCTTGAGAATTAATGCTGAACTCTTCCATTAGGACTATTTTTAATAATATTTCCCAAGTGAGATGATACTCTTTGAGATGTGGACAGTGTCTGTACAGAGTCTGTTCTCATCAGTGAAGTTCTAATGGAATATGCATTAAACAGAAGGGAAACGGGAAGTGAGCCTGCTGGGATTAGAGTCTAGATCTTCTTGTTTACTTCTAATGATAGCAAACAACCAAATCTTGAAGTAGGATCAGCAAATGCTTTCTGCTGTGAATCCTGCCTTGCAGTTCCCTGGAGGAAGTAGAGAAGGCTCCTAAGATCAGGCATCTTGTTAGTCATGTAAAGGCCTGTGTTAACTTCCAGACCCTTGTATAGCTCTTCTGCTTCTGCTGGTAAACATCTGAAAACATCTGTCAAGCAATACATCCTTTTAGAATGAAGCAGTTTTCTGAGAAGCTTTTTCTCACATTTCCTTTCCCAACTCTGCAAAAACCAAAGTTCTCACACTCGTCTTCATATGTAAGAATGTTTTCTTGGCGTTTTTTTCCCATTGGAGCCATCCTGTGAACTATTAGTGACTCAGCAACAATGTTGCTGAAATTGCTTCACATAAGATTCCTTCCTGTCTTTTGGGTATGAAACAATCAAATGGACATCCTGTGGGATTTGCCTGTGTTCAGCTTATTTCCTCTTTGATACTGCCTGCAAAAGAATGGTATTAGATTCCATCTTAAACATGGCAGAATTCCAGCTGAAATCTCTGTGTTTTGCCTGTGTAAAGAGCATGCTGTGCCTATTTATGGTCACTTTTCAGTGCAGTGTCTTTTTTTTTCCCTTTATTACTGAAAGCAAACAGCTGTTTGAATGTCATGACCTTTTACACAACTTCACCATGGCTCCAGAGTCCTTTGCTGTGGGAATTACAGAAAAAATCTTTGCGAGACTCAGACATAAAGAAATCAAATAGTTCTCCAGCAGCTCTGCGTTAGTAAAGAAACAGTTGATGGGAGCAACCTCTATTGTAAACACTTTAGTTTCTTTTCTTACTGCTAACAGATATTACTTTTTCTTTACTGCTAAAATATGTTTCTTAAGAAAAGACATATTGGAGTACATAATAATAAATAATCACTGCAGGAAACTGAGCTTAAAAGGTAACTATTAAGATGAAAATACAATGCTATAATTGATTTTAAATTACCACATCTTTTGCATTGTGTCATACCAATATTCAAAATATAAAGAAAAAAAAAAATTCACTTGTCTCTGCTTTTCATTGGAGTACAATCCTGGTTTTCACATATGTGGATGCTAAAATAAGAGTTACGGCACCCTTGTATCCTTGCAGAACCAATCAGTAGTTCTGGCTTTGTTTCCTAATTTATGAAAGTTAATGGAATACCAGTTAGGATTCATTTTCAGAACTTATCTATTATGTCATTCTTTGGATCCAGGGATTCATCCAAATAGAAGAGCAGGAGGTGATCCTTCTGTTCCTGGAAACAATCTTGAGCAGATCTCTCAGCCTAGTAGCTATTTACCAGTGCTCCAGGGCCCATGGATGTCATAAAAGTGCCTCTTCATCTGGTTCAAAGTTTCTCAGGATGAGTTTTTATTTCTTTTGCACAGATCTCCTATTTTATTGTGTTTTGGGAGAATTTGGCAAGGTCTGTCAAAAAGATATTTCACTTTTTCAGAGAAAGGAGAGTTTTTTAAATGGGGCAAATGCAGTCGAACAGAGAGGACACAATGGAGAGATAAATGTGCACTGAACTGTCTGCTTTTTTTATTTTTTCATTGCCTGTTCCATCCTGCAAAGTAGGCCATGAAAAGCCTTGTCATTGTAGGAGATGACATTATTCTTATGTTTATTTACCTTCTGGAAATAATATCTATGTGGTTTTGGTTTTGAGTTTGTTGGTTTTTTTGTCTCTCTTTTGCTATGGCAACTGCTTTTTTCCAGATTTTCAGCAATATATATACTTAAGACTTGTAAAACTTACTTTTCTAAGCTTAAATTTCAAGTTGCAACTAGACCAGAACAACAAACTTATTAATAAGAAAAATAGTAATGAAATTGCCCAGTTTCAAGTTCTGCTGCTTAGTTTGTCTACCATGAGTAACAGCACAGTAGCTAGTGCTACTGACTCTTAGCAGCTGAGCAGGAAATAAATTATTCCTATAGGGTATTCACAGATTTGTATTTATTAAGAAATCTATTTTTCTACTGTTATATTGTTTTTCAATTTTAATTTTAAAAAAAAGTTTCCTTACATAAAATCTAATAATTTCTGTGTTTCTGAAAACTATGTGCACAATTAATTAATTGTCATTTCACCATATTGTACTTTTCTAACAAAAATTTTAGCTGTGCAACTGAAAAGGAAACCAGAAACAGTTTTTACAGTCTGTCTTTGAGGACCAAAGTACAGAGAGGACTGGAGTCCATGGCGAGTCATGTTCAGCAAATAGTTTTAATAACATCTCTTTTATTTTGACATGTGGTTAACTGTTGTTTCTGTGTAATATGTGTGTGCATGAAGTTCTTTCAAGTTTCCTTCCTTTTTTAAAGTTATATTTCTAAGGTAAAACTTCACAATCTTTTGTTTTTATTGTAATGCCTACCTAGAGTTTCCAAAGATGTGCTCACTTAGCCTTGACCTCACTGAAATCTTGTGATGAGAAGCAGTTGTATTGATCATCCAGCCAGTCAAATGCTTAGTTAATTACTGAGGTAATATGAAAATAAGCAAACAAAGCTATAGGTGTTAGTGACATGGCATTTCCCTTTGGTCAGTTCAGATCAGCTGTCCTAACTGTGTTCCTCTCAAGATTTTTGCCCGTTGCCACTAAAAATGCCTTTGCTTCTGAATTTTTACAAACTGTTCCCTTCATCTTAAAAAAAAAAAAAAAATTTTGAAGATTAAGGGTATTTTTGTTTTGTTTTGATCTTTGTTGCATGCTTTCCACAGGACAGGGAAGGAGCAAAACTGAAAGGCCAAACCAAACCGAAAGAGTGAAGGCAGAAATGTATACATGTGCATGTGATTGTTCCTTTTGTAATTCTTCTGTATTACACTTCTACCTGCAACATTAGTGTTAGCAGAGCTAGATAAGAACAGAGTATGGTTTTCCTTTCTGCACAGATGACCATGACAGATGAAAGATGATGCCACCAGGTATCGTCAGCTAACTTACAGTCCAGTTCAAGTCATTGTGAATATGAATGAACAATTCAGTCTTTTCAGTGAGATAATACATTGGCACAATCCTTATGGTGGTGCCAGAATAAGAGGGAGCAGTTTGGCTTAGTATTTTAAGTAAGTAGTCTTGCTTTTTAGTGCATGAGTTTCTTCAAGAATATTTTGATTGGTTGGTTTGGAGTTGCTGGATTCTTCTCCATGTGTGGAGAAAGACATAAATTAAGTCACAAGCACAGAGTAGCATTTGGTCATTTTATGTCTGAAGTTACCAACTGGCAAGGCTAATGGCAACCTTCCTCCCAAGCACAGCTTGTAGGGAAGTAGTCTCTCTTCCTTTTATACAAGGAGTGAAGGATTTGGAGTATTTCTCTGTTGTGAGGAGAAAAGTTCATTCCTGATTCTGAGGCATGATGAATATGGCTGGGGTGGAGTGAACTATATCCATGTCAGACCTATACCAAAATATAGGTGTCGGTTTGGGGATTTGTGGGCAAAAGGGTTGATAACATGACAGTGTTTTGTCTGTTGCTGAACAGTGCTTGCACAGCCTCAAACACTTCTCCTTGTCTCAGGCTGCTGCCACCAGTGAGTAGGCTGATAGGCAAAAGGCTGGGACAAGATGCAGATAGGACAGCTGGCNCCCGTGGCCCCTTTCCTTCACCTAGTAAGCTGTCTTTATCTTGATCAATGTGTTTTCTTGCTTCTGCTCTTTCTGTTCTCTTCCATGTCCCACTGAAGAGGGAGCAGGGAGTGAGAGAGCAGCTGTGCGCATGCTTGGCTGCTGGCCAGGGTCAACCCACCACTTGAGGGAAGGAATTTGTGTATTTCTGACATCAGCCAAGTATAGGCTTTTCAGACACTAAGGGAAGCCTACTAGCCTACTGGTTTGCATTGAAGGGAAGCCTACTAGTTTACATCAAAGAATCAAGGCACTGAGTTAGAAAAAGAGAAAAAGGGTGAGCATTGCTTTATTTCAGACACCTCAGAGATAAAGAGGCCAGATGGTTAGGTCATCAGTGTCATGCCTGGAGATTTTTTAAGTGGATAACATATTTTGAAAGAAAATAAATGATTCTTCAGGTGATGGATGTGGATTTTGCTGCTTTGGAGTTAAAAGGTGTACCATAGTTAAGTTAGGTCCTACATGTCTGCATTCGGGATGGAATGAGAGTTAAAACTCTCACCAGTCTTCATTTTCCTTTCCAGGCTAGACTGAAGTCTCCACTCCTCTTTGCATTGTCTTATGCATCTCTTTCATCAGAGGTTGTTCCTGTGGATTCTGTTCTTAGATGTCCTGCTATCCTTATGCTTATGTGTAGTCATAAGGATGTGTCTATAGGTAGACGTGAGATTAACATTGTGTGGTGGATTCATATTATGAGTTCAATATGATAAGGTTGCTACAATAAGTCCTTTTTTGAGATTTTGAGACCATCAGTCTTCAACAAGTGAGTTAATTGGCAACAGGAAAAATTAAGAAAATAACTTCTAAAATGTGAAAAAAAATTTACTTTTATTTCTACCTTTTAAAAAAAAAGTGTTTAGGTGCTGAAATAATAGTTGATGCACCTCATGAGCACTGTGGAGACAGCTCATTGATTTGCTATTCTGCATTTACTAGGAATAAGTGTCATCATTCACTTTTTTGGAGCATGTATTTAGTGAAGTAGTAAAAAAAAACTGACGTAGGAAAGTTACAGCTACAGCTTGTTTTTCCATTTAAACTTAGTTGTACTTTATTGTCTAGCAATGGGATACAGGAGAATTTCTAACTAGAACAAGTAATAATTTTCTCTTTGAACTTGTAAGCAAAGACCTGTAAAAGGATCTGAGATAAGACCCTACTTAAGAACAAGTGCAACTACAGCTTTCAGAACACTTTGGAGGCCCATGAAGGGGTTTTATATTTACTTTTTCCATTTCAGTATAAATGTGAGCACACTGGACAGAAGCGTGCAGTGAGGAAGTAGTGGGTGTATCAGTCATACTGAAACCAACAGGTGGCACAGCTTATGCTATATCAAAATCTTTAACTTTGGATATAATGCAACTTATAGAAGGGCTAAGAGGGCAATGTCCTTTTTATACTTGTTGCAGACTGCTCCTTCAATGTAAAATCTATGCTTGGGTTTTGCACACTGTTCGAAAGATTCGTGTTTGGCATGCACTTTCCAGATGAGGTTTTCTCACCTTTGGTCTGTAAAGGACAGAGCATAAAAGGAGATGCAACAGAAGGAAGGTAGACTACAGAACATAGCTCTAAATGACAAGAAGCTTTCAGGAAATAATCTCAGTGGTTTTTATCTTCCTTTGCAGAGATAACAGTCATTTTCAAGTCACTAAAACAAAACCCTAAGGGCTGATAAAGACAGGTTCAAGGATGTAACCTCTCAAAATGACAGTGTGTTCTTTTCACAGAACTGTGAGTTGCATAGGTTTGCATCAGCTGGGAAGCTACATGGTTGCATAGCTGCAAGCTATGTGAGCCATGCTGTGGAGAATGTGTGCTGAGAAGATGGTGTGGCATGGATGGCTGTAGGGGATAGCTGTAAGCTGGCCTGGGACACAAAATACAGGGCTTGACTGATAGATCACTAATGGCAGTTGGGATTTCTTCTGCCTGCAAGGTGTTTTGTTGTGCATTTTCAAAGAGGAATTTATTTTATTTAGTTTGTGGGGTTTTTGTGAATTGCCAGGGACACTTCCCAGTGGCAGTAGTTCCACAGAGATTACACTGGCTGGCTGCAGAGTCATTTATAAGGTGAATAAATTCTGGGAAGAGAGAAGGATGGATTTGAGAGGATATGAGTAGAGGAAGATTTGGCTCCTGCATTGAAAATCTCAGCTCTCTAAAGTTGTTAGTAGCAAACATTTGTCATTTTCCTACTGAATCCATTTCAAGAACAGTAGGTTCCTCACTAACAAGGGTAATGCAGAAAGACTCCGGTAGAGCGCAAAATTTGCCTGGGACCTGGTTTTAACTCAAGATATTACTAAGCCTTTGTGGCTATTTTGGTATGATGATCATCCTCTGAAACAGAGATGGAAAAGAAGAGAAATCTGTCTTTGTAATTTTATTTTCAAGTTCTACAGACTTGTTTGTAATATGCAAAGCAAGTTCCAGAAACAAAATATCTGGGAAACGTGCCAATATGCAAACACAATTTCTATAACATTGAAGGTTTAAGTTCAGTAGCTTGAATTCAGACTGAAGATTTCACTTCAAATAACCATTAATTACATTGCTGATGTTAACTTAGTAAAGTCACTGGCAATATACAATAATTTTTAGCATCATAGTAACAGAAAATTCAGTTTTCACTTCAAAACTTTAATCAAGAAAGTTACAAGAATTTTTTTCATTTAGAATATTTTTTTTAAAAATGCATTTTTATAGACTTCCCTTCCTTCCTTCCTTCCTTTTTTTCTTTCTTATTGTAATCTTACATGTAGTGAATTGGCTAACGGATCTGTTTTCAAGATTACCCTAATTCCTTTTTTTTCTGTGTTTAATTTATAACAGCAATATTAATAGTAAACACTTTTTATATGCCTCTATTGATTCCTTTTAAAGTGCATGAAACCCATAGTAAGAAAATCAAACAAGTTATACAATGGACATAACTCTATTTTTTTTTTTGGCAAATACTAGCCAGTCATGACAAAGTCTTGTCATATTTCTCTATACTCCTTTATGAAATATGAAGTAGAAAAGAGAAATTGACGCGGAAGGATGTTGTATCAGCAAATCCTGGAGGAAAGCAAGCTAAAGACAGGAAGTCTTTCTGGAGGAAAAACATCCATTCATCTCCTTACTTCAAAACCACAGGAATTTCTGTTGGGAAGTTATTGCTTGTAAAACCAGTAGTGGAATCTGCAGCCTTTTACATAGGTATAACAGTGACTGAAAATCTTTTTCTTGTACCATTGCATGTCCTTGTGAAACCAGTTAGTGGCCTTGGCAGAACTGCCATCACATCTCATAGCTGCTAATTGGCATTTTGATTGGCATTGTTTGCAGTGGAGCTTAATAGGATGTGAGAAATTGTCCTGGGTTTGGCCAGGATAGAATTAACTGTCCCCAGCTGCCGCTGGGGGGTGTGGCCAGGCTATTCAATCGCATGTGACATCATGCTATGGATATAAGGGCAGCAGCTGGGCAGTGCTGTGGCCAGTGCAGGAGCTGTAGCTCTGCTGTCAGGCTGAGCGCAGTGAGCAGTTACATTGGGCATTGCTCATTTTTCTTTGTCCTTTGGCCATCATTGTAACTGCCTACTCTTTGTGGGGTTCTATTAAACTGTCCTTATCTCAACCCAGAAAGTTCTACAACTCTCTCTTGATTCTTCTCCCCATCCTGCTGAGTTGGGGAGGAGTAACTGGGTGGTTTGGTTATTGTTCAGTTAGGGCTAAATCACCACAGAAATGAGCAACAGTAGTTCTTTAAAGGCAATGGTCCTTTGGCATGGCAGCCTGTGGACTTCTGTATAGTGTTTAAGTATGCTTTTAATATTTAATGGATTTTGTAAAGCAATCTCTCAGGTTTGGGCTCTGCATTAAGTTGTGATGCAGCAAATTGTTTAATCATGTTCTTCAACAATAGGAAATTCAGCAATAGGAAAATTACCATTTTGCATTTATTGGAGGACTCATCATTACTCTTCAGGACATAGTATTATCAGGGTTCCATTCTGTTACCAAGCTATTATCAAGGTTCTACTAAAGAACTGCTTCACTGGCCCTTCTGAGACTTTGAATACCTACTATGAGATGTGTAAATAAAGGCTCTTTCAGGAAGGGAATATGGGTGGTAGAAAGCAGATTTCTTATTTATTACTCTGCCCAATCTCTGCCAGTTAAAATTACTCCTGTGAGCAGGGTGAAATCAGCTGTAGTCTTGGGTTCTCATTTCTCAGTTTTAGCTCCAGCAACAGAAGAGGTCTCAGTGTGGGGTTGCATCTCCACCCTTCAGCTGGAGGCTGAACCATGCTAATGTCACAGACTAATCTTCTGCCTAGGAAGGCAGCCTGCTGTCACAGTTGGTCACTATCAAATCCTAAGTCCATGAAATGTGTCAGCAGCAGGGAGTAGTGGTGCTTGTCTCTTGTGCTACCCCTGAATGGGAAGTGGAGAAGACACGTGGTAGTTACCACCTATTGGAGAGCTTTTTTTTTTTCATTGGAGGAAAGAATTCTGCTTCAAAAACAAATACAGCATGATCATGAGTCAAAATGCAAGCTTTGGATAGACATTCTTCCTACAAACTTGAAAATCTCAGTGAAGTAAAATACCTGTCTTCTATGACTACCCTCTCATTTTGCTGTTAGGAAGTGCTGATTTTTCTTTACACGACACATCTTCTTTTGTTCGTCATTTTTCCACACTTTCATTCTGGTTTGCCTTATTTCCCTTACCTCTACATATGTTTCTGTGGATGAGAGAGTGTAGTAGGTAGTCTTACTTTACTTAATAGGAAATTTACTAATTGAAAATTTTACTAATAGAAAATTAGTTATAAAAGTTAAGGTTGTTTCATCTCTTAAACCAATACAATATTCTTCTGCTATCTTCAATCTGATTATGACTTTTCCTGTCTTTCATCCCTTTGCTTCACCACTTGTATTTAATCCAAGCTAATGCCAATACTTTTTTTAGAGAACCAGGTAAGTAATATTTGCGATATGAGAGAATAAAAAGCAATTGACTTCCTCATTCCCCAGAAGGCTGTGCTGCCATTCAATGAGATCTCAACTGGCTTGAGAGTTGGGCAAAAAGGAACCTTATGAGGTTCAACAAGGACAAGTGGAGTCTTGCACCTCGGGAGGAACAATCCCACATACCAATACAGGCTGGGGGTTGACCTGATGGAAAGTAGCTCTGTGGAGAGAGACCTGGGAGTTCTGGTTGATAATAAATTAACCATGAGCCTATGTCATTCTGGGATGCATCAAGAAGAGTGTGTGTCCAGTCAAAGGAGGTTCTGCTCCCCCTCTACTCTGCTCTGGTGAGGCCTCATCTGGAATATTGTGTCCAATTCTGGGCTCCTCAGCTCAAGAAGGACAGGGAACTTCTGGAGAGAGTCCAGCTCAGGGCCACGAAGATGATCAGGATACTGGAGCATCTTACTTATGAGGAAAAGCTGCATAATCTGTGACTGTTCAGCCCGCAGAAGAGTAGACCGAGGGGAGACCTCATTAATACATACAAGGTATATGTCAAGAGGATGGGGCAACATTTTTTCTGTAGTGTCCAGTGATACAACAAGGAGTAATGGGCAAAAGCTGGAACGCAAAAGGTTCCACTTAAGGAAAATCTTCTTTATTGTAAGGATGAGGGAGCCCTGGCACAGACTGCCAAGGGAAGTTGTGGGGTCTCCTTCTCTGGAGTCTTTCAAAACCTAGCTGGATGCATTCCTGAGTGACCTGATCTAGGTGAACCTACTTGGGTAGGGGGTGTGGACTAGATGGTCTTTAGAGGTCCCTTCTAACCCTTACCATTCTGATTCTGTGCTTCTATGATAACTACCTTTCTGGCTTTATTTACTTAAAATGGAATTTCTATCTTTTACTTACTTTTATAGCAGTTTGGTTAGGATTGGGCTCCACGTGCTTTCCAGAGTGGAATTCCAAGTCTGTTTTTCCTGCCAAGGTTTTTGTTTGCATGGTCAGTATGCTTAACTTTGGTAAGCATTATTTGCATGTGTTGAACAGTTGGTTGAGAAGTAGAGATGTAATGGTGCTCCAGTCTTTAGTATCTAAAGATTGGTATAGAAGTCTGATCTGGTTAACCATTACAATGAGCTTAGAGGTGTTTACATATTCACAAAGGAAAATTATGCAGCTCAGCACCACTTAAGGCACTGGTCTGAAGAAATGTGTTCAACTGAAATAGCAGAGACGTGCTCTAACTGAAGGGCTTTAGCATAACAGAGTAAGCAAACCTGACCAATGCCTCTTTCCCATGTAGCGTATTAACCAGCGATGAGCTTTAACTCCAAATCTCTGAATATATTGCTGTCTCTAGTCATGAGAACTGTTGCTATTAACATTAGCTATTATGTAGGTCATTAAAACTATATTATAAAAACATCTTTCTCGTCAACAAATGGTCTCTCAGAAAAGCTTTGCTAGGTATTTTATGGCTTCTTCCTTGATCATGAAAAAGCCAGATCTTGCATGCTTAGGACTTTTGACCCAAACCTGCTGACTTTAGAAGGGATTGAGATGAACAATCTTTTAGGTTATACACAGACTAATTGTTCATGAAGTTCCAAGCTGATATTTGTTTCCAATTATGTTGTGGGAAATTGGGAGATACTTAAGGGGTATAGAGGTGTGTGCGGTAAAGAGAGTATAGCATTAATGGAAAGATTCCTGTTAGATTACATGTATGAAACCCAAACCCTGCTGAAACAAATTGGACTACACCTATGAACTTCTATATAACTGAAATCACACTGTGTGCTCTAATCTGGCCTCTATAGGGTTAGTATTTGGGAAGAAAGAAAAAGCTTGCTAAATTAGTTGATTAACAAGTCATGGAAAAGCATACAAACATCCATCAGTCAGTTCATGTCTGTGCTTTCTGGCTATAGATACAGGAAAATAGTTTCTCCTCTGTGAATTCTTTCTTCTGTGCAGAAAGGATGAAACTGTTGTATTGTGTCAAATATTTTATTGGGTTTGGTATTGAACCTGTCAATTCTATTATTTTTTCCAGTTAATCAAATCCTTTTGTGCTGTTTTCTCATCATTGCTATTGTACCTTGCTACAGATATTTGTCTTGTATTATATTAATTTCAACTTTTTATGATCCATCCTCACACAAATCTCTTCTTCCATTTCAAATCCTTCTAAATTCACACATGTTCTTTTTGATTACCATTTTTACACCTAATGATCACTCTGTTCAAATACTCTCCATTTTTTTTCTTTGTATTTTATCTTAGCCCATGTGTTCAACAGTTCCGTGGGGCAAAAGTAAAATATATGAAAAAAAAATCTATTGGAAGCATAAATCGCATTAATGCCAACAGCTTTTAACCCATATGTAATTTAAAAAAAAAAAAAAAAACAAATTACATGGTGCAGGTTCTGTCTATATTAATCAAAAATAAATTGATTTGAACTTGCATAGGCACATTGACTTTTATCTTGTAAGCATGAAGGTAGTTCATTCATTTATAATGGCCAGGGGAGTAAAACAAAAATAAATTGATGCAATTTTATGATTTATCACTGATGTGCTCTGGTTTATGGCCCTTTTTTTTTTTTTAAGCAGATTATAGTTTGTTAACCTGAAGGAAACAGTAGCATATCTTTACATATGATCTGGCCATATATGCTTGCAGATTAGAAGCAAATAATATCCTCTGCTTCATAAGAAAAAGTGCAACCAGTAGTTCAATGGAGGTGATTTTCCCTCTGAATTCCACTCTTGTGCGACCTCACCTGGAGTACTGCCTCTAGCTCTAGGATCCCCAGACAGGACAGGAACCTGTTAAGAGCAGTTCCAGAACAGGGCCACAAAAGTGTTCAGAGAGATGGAAAAACTCTGCTGTAAAGAAATTGTAAGGGTTTTTGGGTTGTTTAGCCTGGAAAAGAGAAGGCTCTGGGGATTTCTTATAACAGCTTTTGAATATTTAAAAGGGGCATATAAGAAAGAGGGATAACTTTTTACCAAGGCCCCTACTGAGAGGACAAAGGACAATGGTTTCAAAAGGAAAGAAGGTGGGATTAGGTTAGACAGAAGGAAGAAATGTGTTATGATGAGAGTGGTCAGGTACTGGAACAGATTTCCCAGAGAAGTTCTGGGTGCTCCATCCCTGGAAGTGGCCAAGGTCAGGTTGCACGAATCTCAGAGCAACCTGAAGGATCTTCCTGCAGGGAGGAACTTAACTGTCCCTTCCAACCCAAGCAATTCCATTATTCTGTAATTCATAGGATTTGCCTCATTATCTGTATTGCAGGAATATGTTACTGTCTGTCAAAGAAATAAAGTAGACATAAAACATCTCACTTCTCTTTCCACCAGACGTCAGGAAGCAGATGATTTGCCAGAATGGAAAACCTTTTCTCCAGAAGTTTATCATAGTAGCTTTTGTAATCTGTAAACTGTACTCAAGATCTATTTTACTGCACTTTTCCTCTGTACCTGTGTGCACTTTAGTGCACCTGTGATCTCTACGTAAATTATTTATAATCATTATAATTATTTATAATCTTTGGTAATTATTTATATAACTATTTATAACCATTTACAATTATTTATCTTTTAATGTGTGTGTATATATATATACACACACATTTCACTCTTAAGGATGGTTTCATGTGTAAGTTGAGGGAGCTACATGTCTCAACAGAGGCATTTACTGTGTTAGAGTGTCAGATGATGACTTCCATGACTCTGAAGCAATGATAAGGGTTTAAGTTGCTACGTACCAGAGGACTAACCACATTTACTACCCTCAGCAGTCTTTTTGGTGTAAATATATTCCCAGGGGCTTAAATTACTTATATATTTATGGATATTCTTTGCAATTTTCAATAGCTACATTAGTAAGTAGCCTCTACTCTGCATTTCTCTCCTGCAGCGTGGTATTGTCACAAATAATATTTCTAACTACCCAAGCAGCTGATCAGTGTTTCCAAGGTGTTTTGGGAGCTGGAGGAAGACACAAGTCTAGGCAAACTCAGCATGCTTGCAGCAGTAGGGAATACTGACTGGTGATAGACAGGTACAGGGGCCAGAACTTATTACAGAAGGAACAAGTGCAAGTAGAGTTCTGAATGTGCGACTAGACACAGTGAATAACTTCAAAAGTCTGTGGCTTAAAAGTCATAGTGAAAAGAGAAGTTGATTGAAGTGACTTCCCAGAAGCTTGTACACTTTGAGAAATGTGGAGGTGAAAAGGAGCTGTGAAGATCCCCATTCAGTTTTCCTGTTGGGAATGCTGGGCAATTAAGCACAGCCTGAAGACTAGGCTGTCTCAAAAAGTCAGGAAAAGGTTTTCTCTGCAAACTTATTTTAACAGTTGTAATGAATGTGACTTGCTTTGTGAGAAAAACATGAAAGTGAAGTAAGAGAAGATGTGTCTTCCCTTACTGCTGAAAAAATATTGTGCAGCTAATGGTAGATGACAGTGAATTAAGTATTCTGGAAGACCAATGATGAGCAGGAAAAAAAGTTCTACCAGAAATCAATAACAAATGTAACCTTGTCTTCTGGAAACTATTAAGGGAATGTTGAATGGACCAAAGCTTACGACCTAACAAATTCATAACAAGTTCTCAGATGCACAAATGCATAGATTATGCAGGTCTTAAAAATCATATGTCAACATTAGAGGATGTTCATACATTCTAGCTTACCCAGTAAGGCTATGAGAAGATGATCATTTTGAAATGAATAGAGGAAGTGAGGACATAATGATTCTCCTACGAGTAATTAGGTTAGAGTAAATCGAGCCCAATCAGTTAGTAACAACGTTATGTTACCGTCACATTCTGCAAGCTTCTCTAGTGATCTTTATTTCCAACCTGAATCTCCAGTTAAGATGATCTTTGTTACTATAGACTAAAAGTGTCATTGTTCTATTCCTTTGATTTTGATCTTAATTGTCCTGAATAATATGTAGCTTTTTCCTGGAGGGTATTCTGCATCAAAACTCTTATTTCACTATCTCACATACAAGCACAGACATGCACACTATACTCATCTTTTTCTTGGTTATTTTCTTACTTTGTTTTTCATAATTACGTCCAAAGCATGACAATGCCAAGTCAGGTCTAGCTATTGTGCTAACATCAGTTTTGCAGTCATTCTTTCCTGATGAGTGCTAAACTCAGCCTATGCTCTCAGGCATCATGATCTTTATTCTTGACAGGTATGTAGTCTCTGTTGAGAATTAGACATTACTTTCAGTAAAAAGTGTGGTTGTGTTTTCAAGTACAGTAGGCCAGTTTTAGCAAGAACCTCAAAGACTTTGTCAAACCTGCTAATTGCAATCTTGAAGAAATATCATGAATACTGTATCAGTTACCTTTTAAATTACTATTTGTCATTGAGTATGATTGGGTTTCTACATTAGTATTGCATCAGAAGATCTGTTGCATCAGATTTTTAAAGTAAATATCCTATTCATTCTCTTTTGCTGTTCTTTATGTCATGAAAGGGATTTAAAGTACATGATTTCTAGATTAAAATAGACTGGTGTATTCCTGTTGCTCACCAAGTATGTCCTTAGGTCAGTCAGTGGTTAAAAAAAACCCCAAAACCTGTAATGGGTGCAATATGGACATCCTGTACTCATCTTGCACCATATGTCTTACCCTGCAAAGCAACCCCTAGTGATCCCCACTGGTTGCTAATCGTTGCTCATCAGTGACTTCACGGGGAGCAAAAATCCAGTTAACTTTCTCTGGTAACATTTTAAGTACTTATTTGTTCAGCCCACTCTGCTTTTGAGTGATGATACAACTGTGGAGCATTGTAAGGCAAGTATAATTCTTAAAAAACAGTTTTCTACCTTGCATTGTAGTATTGATTATACTGTAGAAGGAAACATAATGAACGATACAAGATGGAACATTTCCCCCACCCAGCCTGAAAAAAAAAAGCAAGCCTAACTTTACACTTCCGTCGTTATGGTCAGCTTTAAGGATCCTGTTAATTAGTCCTAAAGGCTTTCTCCTTCTTATATAGATCTTACTGTCCCATCCTTCCAAATATATCAGGCATGTCGCTTATGGCTGTGGATTATTCCAGTTGTTACATCAGAGTCTTTTTATGTGTGATAAATAAGTCTTGATAGAGTGCCTTATTCCTTTTAATGAAATGGGTTTTGTATATGCTACTTCAATTTTGATATTGAACCTTGACAACTGTAATCTTGCACAAATACTCAGCAGTGTTTCAGTGCTGACTGCCACACTCTCAGTGTTATTGTTCACACTTTAATTCTTTTCTACTCTAGATTAATTGTGCAGCCTCCTGCTGAAGGCATATTTCAGTTAGAAAAGGTTGAATAATGAATTTTTTGTTAATACATTCACATAAATCAAGAGGGTCTGTGAAAGGGTTTCCCTTTCCATATTAATCCCATTGAAGACATGAAAGCACAAATAAAGGCTTTATTCTTTCTGAGTTTATTTAGCAAATACCTTCTAGAGAAAGGAGCCTCTGGGTCTGAGAACATAAAAGTGGGTGTTTAAGTAGATCTGTCTCTAGCCTGTGGTCTTAGTGATGCTGGGTGCCAACCCAGAGGTGTAGAGCAAGTTAGAGGAAATGTCAAGCATTTACCTTGTAGTATGTGGTCCCATGGCCAGCAGCTTAGCAAACCCTTGAGAAGGAACTTCATCTGCACCATGGTATTTGTGAACTTTTAGCAATTTGTGTCTAATTTTTAGTCAGTTGGTCATTGTAATCCAAAACATCTTATTGCAATGAATTCCAGTGTTCAGTGGTGTGTTGTATAAAAAAATATTCGCGTCTCTTTATTTTAGTCCTACCACTGAATAATTCTACCAGGTCAGTGGTTTTTATGTTTCAGTGCTTCTGTTAAAATAGTAATAAAATCACCATTAGCCTTCTGTACACACTTTTGGAGCTATATGCCATACTTATCACTGAATAATTCTAGCAGGTCAATGATTTTTACATTTCAGTGCTTGTGTTAAAGCTGTAATAAAATCACCATTTGCCTTCTGTACACACTTTTGGAACTATATGCCATATCCCTGCTTAGCTGTCTCTGTTTCAAGCCATGCTGTTTACTCTCTCCTTGTACAGAAGTTACTTTATTATTCTGATAGTCTATGTTGCTTTTCTCTGTGTTGTCCTCTTCTACAGTATTTTTTGACAGAGTGTAGTCTAGACAACATATATGCTCTAGCTTCCTCCCACTGACACAGGCACTCTTGAGGAACACTGAAATATTTTGTCGTCTTTCTCACAATCTTTTTTTCCTACCTTCTTATTAATTCTAATATTTTCTCTTTTCTAATACTGTATAAGATTTCTCAGAAAGCTCTTTTGAAAAATATTCTCTCCATATTATGGCTGCAGAAGGAACTGAATTTCAATGACAGGCAAGTGTGTATGAGTGGGTTTGCTTGGAGATCAAAACAGAGCTTGGTATATAATTTTTTTGAGCTATTCAGGATTAGAGCATGTATATTTCCTCAGATTCAGTCCTGTCCAGACACAGGACTGAAAAATCCACTGAAATAAACACAACCAGATTCAGATCTCATTGAGACTTAGTAATTCTATTGAATTTTTAGGTATGGCAAATAAAGATTTTAAGTATGCTAAATTATCTGATATCTATGTGTATCCCATCATATCAAGTTTTTGTTGTCTGAGATGACACATATCATTTTAAGTACAGCCTTGAGAGAGCATGTCTCATACTTAATATAGTCAGAAGTCATCTTTTCCACAGTAGCTGAGTAAACAATTCTCATTTGAGTTCCCCAGTAGCCATTTAAGATAATGATGGTTGGCGTTAATTGTTGCATATATTAGTCATTGTAATAGAGCCTTGTCAGAAGAGGTTTTCTTAAATTTTGTTTTTAAAATAGATATCTACTTTGGTATGTGTTTATCTGAATTTTATTTTTGTTGATTTGCAAGGTGTCATTATCTAGTAGCAATGTGCTGTTCAATTAACATTTCTTCTGCAATCATGCTGATAGTAACACAATTTTTTAGAAATGTAAATGTAGATGTAATAAATGTATTAAGAAATAATAATCATAAATGTAATAAATGTAAATGTAGATGAAATTCTGGTGGTTTTGAGTATAGATTAAAACATAGGTGAAATTTTGATCCAGCAGACACAAGTTTAGTATATTTAAAAGGCAAAAATATTGAAGTTTCTTAAACACTAAGACAAATTTCAGTGTGAAAGCAATCTTATAAGAGTGATTATGGATTTAAAACATTGATGTATATCATATTCATCATGGCAAACTTTTACATCTGTAAATGCTTATGTTACAGTTTTCAGTTGTAGAAGTTTTTCTATTTCTACTCCTTTCATTTTTCCAGATCATTAAAAATCATATCAATTTACCACTGACACAAGGCTTAAGACCAACGTGCAGATTTGTAAGTTGTAATGAATTGTTCAAGAGCCCAGTGGTGGAGAATTGGTTAGAATTATTGAAGTCATGTACCAGTGATTTGTGGCAATTATTTTGCTGGAAGTTTACCTCTGATCAAAGAAAGAATGGTTTTTATTATATTCTGATCACACTCAGTTTTTCATTTGGTTTCTCTTTATTTCAAATTTCTTTCATGCAAGTTTGAGTTAAATAGTTTGAAGTCAGCTCAGGTTCAGATAAATGTTTGTGAGGATTGAAAAACACTTGCAAATGTTAAAAAAAAACCACAAAAAAGAAACCCAAAGTTCAAGTAGATTGAGAGTTTGTTGATCTCAACAGAAACAACTTCTTAAACTCTTACTTTCCAATGTTAATCCCAGTTATTCTGGTGACGTCACAGAAAGTACAGAACAGGAAGTTTCTGAAAGAGTTTTCCAGTTTCTGCTTCTTTAATCTGAGTGGAAAGCCTTCTTGCAGCTTCCAGGGTGGCAGCAATTGGCATGCAAGTACCAGTATGTTAAAATAAAGATATCTGTACTGTGTCCTGTTGACTTCTACATAGTTTATGATTAGTCCTAACCTCCACATGCATCTCAATGTATACAATCTTAAAAAAAATCTGGCTAACCTTCACAGGCAGTTCTCTGCATAACTTACATTTACTGTTACTTAAATTGCATCATATTTTTCTTCTCAAATCTGTCAGGCTTATTTTAAATTTTCAGTCTTATCCTCTGCTTTCCATCTGTGGTACATGCAGCTTTCTATTGATAGAGAATTACTGACGGTAACTGATAATAGTTTTCACACCAGCTTTTCTTCTAGTTAGTCGGAAATTTTACTACATAGTCATGGTTGTAGATTGCTTATAATAGTGTGAAAATAAGCTTCCACAAGAAAATTTCAAAATCTTTTCGTTTTTAACAGTAGCAATTAGAATTTATTGTTTGTCATTGTGAATAAGAAGAGAACATGATTTTACCTGACAAAGATAAGCCCCTTTTAGGACAACTTGCTTCATGAGGAGACAGTTATACATTTCAATTAACTGAGCATTTTGTAAATATCCTATACTTTGTGTATGAGAGCACTGGATATCACAGAATCTCAGAATGGTAGGGTTGGAAGGGACCTCTAGACATCATCTAGTCTAACTCTGGAAGGTGTCCAGGTGGGTTTTGAAACCTCCAGCAAAGGAGACTCCACAACCTCCCTGGGCAGCCTGTGCCAGGGCTCGTTCACCCTCACAGAAAAGAAGTTTCTTCTCATGTTCATGTGGACCTTTCTGTGATTCAGCTTGTGTCCATTACTCCTTGTCATGACAAACCTGTGACACACCATTACAGAAAAAAGATTCACCCTACCCTCTCAACACTGGTCCTTAAGTATTTGTAAGCATCCACAGAATCACAGAATAATAGAATCTCAAGGGTTGGAAGGGATCTCAAAAGATCATCTTGTCCAACCCCCCTGCCAGAACAGGATCACCTAGACGGTAGGCAGCCTTCTTCAACAAACAGTCTTCTGTTCTGTAGGGTAAACAGCTCCAGGTCTCACAGTATTACCCTGTAAGAGAAATGTTCCAGTCCTCTGATCATCTTGGTAGCCCTCTGCTGGACTGTCTTTAAAAGCTGCCTGGCTCTCTCAAACTGAGGAACCCAGAAATGGACACAGTACTTCAGATGTGGCTTCACCAGGAGAGTAGAGGGGAAGAATAACTTCCCTCAACCTGCTGGACACACTCTTCTTGATGCATCCCTAAATGCCATTGGCCCTCTTTGCCATAAGAGCACATTGCTGACTCACGTTTAATTTGCTGTCCATCAGAACGCCCAGGTCTCTCTTTGCAGACCCAAAGTGCAGGACTCTGCACGTGTTCCTGTTGAACCTCATATGGTTCCTCCTCTCTGCCCATCTCTCAAGCCAGTCAAGATCTCACTGAATGGCAGCACAGCCTTCTGGGGAATCAGCCAGTCCTCCCAGTTTGGTGTCAGCAGAGAACTTGCTGAGGGTACGCTCTGTTCCCTCATCCAGGTCACTGATGAATAATAAGTNTGGAGTCCTGTGTCCACTTCTGGGCTCCTCAGCTCAAGTGGGACAGAGAACTTCTGGAGAGAGTCCAGCGCAGGGCCACCAAGATGATCAGGGGATTGGAAGAGAGAAAGATTTGCCAGAAATTACATTTTTTTACACACAGAATATTAAAAAGTAAATGTCTTTTATTTATGATGTGGAACTACAAGTAAGAACTGGGTTTCTGTAACATAATAGTAGAAGAAGGAAGGAAAAATAGTAAGAAGGAAGGAAAAAAAAAATTATGCCTAAGGCATGAGGAAGTATTAAAATAATGCTGACACAAATCTGTTACTGACAATACCTCTCTCTGGTCTTAGTAGAAATACTGAAATACGTCTTTGATTATTTTTACTTTTATATGTAACATAAAGCGAAAAATGCCGGAGATGACCATTCAAATTTTATAATCATGTGCAGTCTCTTTGAAGTGTGTATGCCCAATAAAAAGTAGGAATTGTAGTAAAGAGATCCATACTGGAGTGGATGAAAGAGGACATCTAAGGTGTACAACCAATGACTTACTACATAATATGTCTGAGGGAGGTAAAAGAGCTTTGGAAACAAAGATTATTCAACTTGTCATGTGAAGCTGATGTGAAAATGGGCAAAATGATACGAGAAGAAAGGATTACAAGCATCTAGCAACAGGACAAGGGGTAATGGGATGAAGCTGGAACACAAAAGGTTCCACTTAAATATAAGAAAAAACTCTTTCACTGTGGGGGTGAGGGAGCCCTGACACAGGCTGCCCGGAGGGGTTGTGGAGTCTTCTTTCTTGGAAGTCTTCAAGACCTGCCTGGATATGTTCTTATGAGACGTGATCTAGGTTGACCTGCTTCTGCAGTGGGGTTGGGCTAGATGATCTCTAAAAGTCCTTCCCAACACTATGATTCTATGATTCTGTGATTCTATGATTCTCTGATTCTATGACTCTATTATAAGGGCATAGTTACAAGAATTAGTACCTGTTTGAGCATACCTTCTTTTCATTAAAGAGATTTAGCTGTGTTCTGCTATCAGCAAGATCCTTTAATCTCATGGTGTATTGTAACTTTATAAAAAAAAATACATGATCTTGTTTAAATTAAGTACTTATCTGGCCTTCCCTTTATTTCAGATAGTTCAACATACTCTGTTCTTGCATGGTTTTTTGTTTGGATTTTGTTGTTGTTGTTTGTTTGTTTGTTTGTTTAGTGATGCTGTGTTTTTCCTTTACCACTGGAGATTTATTTTTAACTTTTGAGTATTAAGCTGAAAGTCATGCTATATTGCTAGAGTCTTCACTAAGTTACTGTCCACCATGTAGTTAAACATAGTTTCAAGTGAGACATGTTTGAATTCAAGCTACTTAACTTCAAGTCATCAATGTTCTAGAAATCGGAGTTGCTGAGTTACTCTGGTAGACTTCTACTGGAAAGCTTAAAAGCAATATTTAAATAGCAGACTCCATTCTCTGTTATGACAATATGCATCTATTCCTGAAAATCAGGAATTTATCATGGGTGAAGATCTAGAGATTAGTTTGGAGAAACAAAACATTCTCTTTTGGATCTGTGTTAAATTGCTTCCCTTACATTGTTATCTCAGTTACACAGAAAATGAGTACATCCCAGATAAATAGGTAGGAAGAGTATCTTTAGTCATCAAATTAAAGTTGTAACAAGACTCCAGAAACTGAAAGCAAGGGGAAAAAATTCTCACTGATTAAAGCATTTACAACATTAATCGACCTCTAAAAAACAGCCTTAAGTTTTATATTAGAGTAACTACTTGAGTGACTAAGAAGATGACACATCTCTTTCAGGACCAAAATCACTAGGACTACTAACACCACATAACCAGTTCTCTCAATTCAAGCAGAGACTTGGAGCAAGAGATTTGCTGATATCAAATAACATGAAGGAAGCTTCAGCCTGGAGCACTGAATGCCTCTGCTCTATTAATTGCATTACTTTGGGTTTTTTTTATCTGATATGTACATGATCTCAAGCTGCAAAATTTTGATAGTAAGTACAGCAAGTACCATATTTAGAGTACAGGATTTGGATATCTTTTTTCTATTTTAAGACAAAATAAACAGTTAAACTTCCCTTTTATATGATACTTGAATATGACAAGCAGAAGAAAGTATATGCTTTTCTGTTCTAAAATTGTACGAGGTTCTTTATTCTTATTTCTTCATTACATACTTATTTCTGTACAGAAGCTCTCAAGTAAGCAGATGTACTGTCTTTCTTTAATGCTTCAGTCCATATGGTTATTATTATTTCATTCTCTGCTGTGACCATCCTATTCCTGGAATGGTGAAAAGATGATAGCAGTTGTGCCCTGTAGTACTAGATGCATCAGGTTTAATTGCTGTTTGGCTAGAGACACTTGTATAGATGTCTAACTGCATCTGACTAGAGTGAGTACCGACTTTTGAAAAGACAAATACCAGTTTCTGCAAAATTAGAAAGTTTTCTTTCACTTTTAACCTATTTTGCTGTATGAAATACCAGAAGTGGTCAGATATGTTTCTTCAAGAATTTTTTCTATAAGCAAATGCTTTTACAAAAATTTTCTCAAACTGGAGTCTCCCCTTTAGCTTATCTTGTTTTAAAATTTTGCCATTTCTCAAGAGTAGGAAGCAAACTACTTAGCATCTTAATTCTGAAAACTCAAGTTTATGAAAATAATGAAAAAAATAATATGCAATAAATTTGTGATTTGTACATCATACCATTCCCCATTGCATTTGCTTCTTAAATATGCTTTTTACCATCCTGTTTTTTACAGTCAAAAAAGTCAGAGTCATTCTATTTGTTGGCTTTGGAGAAGCAATCATTCAGCCTAGAACTGCTTTCTGCTTTCAGAGTCCTTCAGCTTTCAAAAAAGAAACCGAGTTCAGTGCAAAAAAATATCACCTTTCATGTGCATAGATGTCTGTGATTGAAAGACATCTGCCTTTAGACGCTATGTTTTTGGCAAAGAGTTAATCCGAAAAGGCCATTTTCAATGGGATGGTTATTTTTAATGTAGTGCAACATCTGACACTTGAAGCTTTGATAAAAGACATATTTTTGCTGTCCTGTCACATAGTGATGGGTGGGATGTTCCTCCTGCATTTAAATGTTAAAATGCATGTAAAGCAATCTGGTTGCATGCTCAGAGTTCCAACCTTATTGTAACTCTGTTTAACATAAGGCTAACTCTGGTCTTATGAAGCTTGTCATCCTTGCCCCCCTAAGTTTAGGTTATGATAGAAACAATTCAGAGCCTACAACTAATAAAAAGTATGGCTAGACAATACAATGACTCATATTTGTGTAGTAACGCTGTGTAATGACTTGCTGACTTCCCTTACATACAGCCACTCAAGCCCAGTTTCACCAGTGCAACTTCATGTGTGACTGTTGTTTATCTGAACCAACAGAATGGCCAGATTTAAGTTTCTAAATGCCCTTTCTGTTTCTATTAAAGAGTAAAAAACTTTACATTCAATCATGCTTGGAAGAAGCGTTTTACCAGTAATAGGCTGGCACTATTTTAATGAAAATTTTTTTAAGGATCAGGGACATAAACCAGTGTCAGTGACAGATTTTGAAGATATCAATGTGAGCTAGGTGCTTTGATTCAGTTCAATTGCCATGTTCCTTCTGCACCTACCCATCATTTTCCTCTTTGAAAATGCTCTGCAGTTTCTAAACCCACAAAGAGACAGGTTGCTGGTTTGGGAAAACTCTCCCATAGCATCAGTTGAACAGTGAACTGTTGAGTACAAAACAAAGCCTTTTAAAGATTTTAAAGATTACTAAAGTTACAAGCAAAGAAATTAAAGCTTCACTTCTGTTTACTTCTGAAAGTTGTATTCTTAAACATGTTAGATTTATTATTTCCATTTGTTTTCAACCAACCTGTGAAGTAATCACTAGACCAATAAATTATTCCATGTAGGACTGACTGGATGAGGTGAATTGGACACTGCAAGAGTCCAAAGGTTATAGCAGAAGACTGTTCCCTGGCCTGGCTGAGGAGGTTAGCTGCAGTCTTCTAGCATTTGCTGGCATTATGGCTTCTTGTTAGAGTTGAAGCCTGAAATAACTTTAGTTGGTGAGCTTTTCTTCAGCACATAACACTTTATGTGTTAAATAAGATCTCTCCTAGGTGGAATAAAGGTGTACCAGAACAGTCTCATCATTTATGATCTCAGTTTAGAGAGACAGAAACTTTTGGGGTTTTATAGTGTAAAATGAATGCATAATAGATAAAATAAGTTTACAAGATTTATTCACGTGAAGTTGTACTAGAGTTTCTTAATATACTTGTTCTTTCTTTGCAGCTATTGGCTGACAAACAAGGTCCACATAAAACGACCCAGCACCGGTCTCCTCATGTATACACTTGCCACAAGATTTTGTGATGAAATTCACCTGTATGGATTTTGGCCATTCCCAAAGGATTTGCATGGAAAACCAGTCAAGTATCATTATTATGATGATCTGAAGTACCGGTACTTTTCTAATGCCAGTCCTCATAGGATGCCATTAGAATTCAAAACATTGTATGTATTACATAACAGAGGAGCACTTAAATTAACAACAGCAAAATGTATACAGCAATAAAGCACATCTAAAGTACAATAAGAAGTACAGATTATATGCTTCATCATAAAGATGTTGTGGAATGGCAATGGGATCCCAGTGAGGATATGTTTCAATATCCCCTAAGCCATCAGAAAAAGGAATTTTTTCATAAGTGCATAACCAGCTATTATACCTGTAAAGTGCTATATTACTAAGCTATCTTGACTGCAAGGGTTGAAAGTAAGTGCCACTTTCATTAAGAACAAAGCTTGAATGTATACTCAATAGTGTTTACAGGACCCAATGACACATTCATCAGAATTATAGAAGAAAAATATACATGCTTGCCACTGTCGTCAGACAGCCCACAGAAGAAATACCCAGTGGATTATATATTTTGTTTAGCAAATAGATCAGTCTTTGGCAGAGAAGACCATGATGGAATGAAGCAGAGAAAGTCCATAAGATCAAGCAAATCAGTAAATGCCTTCAGACAGAGGACTGTTTCTGATCTTGTATTATAACCTCAGCTGTTGCTGTTTTTCTTATTGTTGTTGGTTGGGTTTTGTTGCTTTTAAATATTAGAGCCCTTAAAAGATTTTGAGGATGTTATGAGTAATTAAAAGTATCTATCTTATGAAAATGTATTAGGAAAGGAATTCATAAGGATGGGGGGTTGAGGTAAACATCAAATATTTTGTAAGTTGTTATTGTGTTGTATCCTGCTGTCACACAACCTTTAATGTCCTAATTGTTTTTCTAGCTACCGCTGTCAATACCCCCTACATGGAACCACTCAGAGGTCACTTTGATCCATTTTTAAAGAGAAGTTTTTCTCTAATGTTCAGATTTGAAGACATACAAGAAGATGCCCTTTTTTTTTAGTGCCAAAGATTACTGTTATACACATTTTTTTCTTTCCCTGAGGAAATAGTGTAGACTTAGTATGATGATTCTTTTCTGCTGAAAGGAACAGATTATTTCTTGTTATTGAATTTTTTTAATTAAGCACCTCAAAACAAAGCCTCTTTACTGACTTTCCATATAGCATTTTATTTTGCAGGGAAAAAAAATTAAAATATTTCATACATTGAAATATATATATATACACATATACAATGCTTTTTCCTCATTGAAAAGAAAATGCAAAGTCTAAAGGAACTCACATGACACTGGAATACAACTAAAGAAGAAAAAACAGACCTAGCCAATTAAATGGAAAATAACTGTAGATCAAAAAATTCTTTTAACACTTAAATTTCTAGTGATGTTGGATATCTGTCTCTTAATATACCTCTTTTGTATTGTCTTGATATTCTGATGTGTAAATGACGGAAGAAACACAGAACTGTGTGATTTCACAGTGAGTTTTTTTCTGGGCATCCTTGATATCCATGAAACCAAGAATTCTTTCACTCTTATCTTTCAAAAAAGAGAATAAGAAATTAAAAGAAGGTAGGAGAGGGTGTAGTGACAGTGCAGCATATTCTAACATACAAAACTCTTCTGCATATGATATATTTTAGCACTAATGGAGCAAGTAAATGAAAAAACACTATGAAACACTATGGTTCCAACAGGTTAAGCTATGGAGGAAGCATGCAGATACAATGTATGGGTATTTTCTTGTTATATTTTCAGGACTACATTAGGTACTCATCTCCAAATGCGATATTCAATATGTCTATTGAATTTTAAACTAGCTTTGGCAATTTCACATGTAGCACAATGCTCACAAAGTAGATAAAGGTGCCATTTATTGCCCATTATTCCTCTTATGTTCACATGTATGTCATCTTGCATGATTAGAGATCTGTGATTATGCAAATTTAGTAGCTAAATTGCTATCTTGCAGACAGTTTTGCCGAAGGTTGGTGAAACATAATAGATTACTGTGCTGTATCTGAGACACAAGAGTATCTTTCCATATTCACCAGTCTCTCCTACCCAGAACAATTTTACTTTGGCTATATGCTAAGGTGATCACCATTGAAACCAAGACATCACAAGAAACTAAATGGCAATACAGGCTGGAATGTGTTTAATTTGTTGTTGGTAAGCCAGAGAGTGTTAGTAGTACATCATGTAACCTTGCAGTTTAAGACAAAGTTATTTCCATGAAGAGAGGTGGGTATATTCCTGTTCTTTCTGTTAGGGTTTTTCTGTTGTTGATCTTCTAAAACATATTTCATAAACATTGACAGAATTTCTGTTGAGACAGAGAATTCTTTAGACATCAGCAGATGAAGGAAAATCTGGTCTGACCATGTTTGGCCAGCTTCTGCAGTTCTTCTTGCAATTCTCTGCAAGTGAACTTAACTTTCTTGGACAAGGCATGGAGACAAAATTTTTATCCTGTTACTAAATCTGATATAATTGGGTGACACAGGGCAAGGTTTAGTGCAAGATGTGACAGTAGCACATACTTCCAAGACAACAGAGTTTGTCCATACGTCCTCAAAACTTGGCCTTAATCTCATCTCCTGCAGGCTTTCCACAAACTGCACACTTCGGTACCATGAGCCATAGTCTCATTCTTCCCATAGTATCCTCTCCACAAACTAGCACCCAAGTGTGCCTCTACTGAAAGCACAGGACTCCTCAGTAACCTGTACCTTGTCTCAGCTTTGTCCTGAGCTGAAGTATAATGTAGTGAGTGAGTAGGTTTCAAATCATCCTTTGAGGCAAGTCCAAGTTGTAGTCTTGGACTGTGCAGCTTTTCACAGGCACTAAAGGACTCATGTTACTCTATTACTTTTGTATAAGATCTGTGTTAACGTGTAGCCCAAAGCTTCTGGGGCTCTCTGGTGTGCAGTTTGTTATGCTGCAATTTATCTGTTTTGAGTGTGGTTTGTGATCAGCAGTTATGGGTTACTCTAGGGTGACCTGGTGGGACATGCCCAGTTCTTTTCCTATTAAGTTACACTGGCTTGGTTGTTAACCTTCTCACTGCTGGGAAGCTGTAGCAATGGACTCAATGCAGACACAATTTATTACCTTTAGCTTATACCTCCTCTCTCTGTATTGCCTTGGGGCTCTTTGTGCATTTCTATTGAGGTATCCCAGGTCCTGAATGAAAAACAGTTGCTTCCACTGTGTGATTCTTTTTTTCCTAAGGGTGACTTGGGGTATAGCACCAAAGGATTAGCTGCTGCATATAGACTTTAGAGTGGGATAAATTTCACCTTGTGGCCCTTCACTGAGCAGCAGTTGACAGCTCAAACCTCCATGGCTGCCTTGGATGATTTCTGCTGTTTACATACATTAATACCTCCTGTGTTGCCTTGCACAGATCAGATAAACAGTCTGAGTTACAATTATGACTTTTATCATCAATCACTATCAAGAACTAATCTGAAGCAGATAGGATATATAGAAGAAGGATCCTTAATATTGTAATGATATATCTGTCCAGTGAGGAAGAACTGAGAAATGGCCGTTAAGTGTTCCTCATATTTATCCTCACATAAGTCATATCAATTGCCAGCTATGGTTCCTAACTGTATGTTAAAAATAAGAACTAAGCTACATCAAAACAGCAGACAGTGTATCTTTTTCTGAATCTTATGGCAGCTTTACATTGAACAACTTGATTTTATTTAGATACAGTTATTGTAAATTGTTTATTAACGCACATAATGTTTCTGTGGCAGAGAGTCATGTTTCATGAAAATAACAGATATTTGATTGTTAGATTTTCAGCTTTGGGGCAGTTCTCTCTCCCATGACTCTCAGCCAGTCTCCAGTTACAAGATCTACTGAACCCTTCAAACCTTCACTGTTTTACATAATCTGTGTGTAATAAAGACTGCAGCATTCTTTTGTTAAACAGTAAGAGCAACATGTGCTTGAGGTCAGCACTTTTTCTCTAACTGACTGCAATTTGAAGAAAAACAGGTGTGGGTTCAGTACCTTTTTTAAGTGTTTGATCTAAGCAAAGTGCTGAGCACTCTTTACAGTGACTTTCCTGGGAGAGATATGTCCAGGATTTAGATGGGGATCTAGATTAGCATATTTCAGGATATAACTCTGAAATTGCACATTATTTATTTTTAAGAGCACTGTTACTTTGTGTAGGGAATAGCACAATTGTTCTAAATATAGATAAAATAAAGGAAGGGCATTCACAGAAAGCTTCTTTCCTGCACAGTACTATTGCTACTGAGCGTATGTAGTACAATTTCTGTGGTTTAAAGTATTGATATGTGTTCTGTCAGGGTTGTCATGTTTGACACTGTTAATGTTATTTCAAGTACAGCTATGGGGATTGTTTCTTATTTGCAAAAAATAAAGAGGTTTTTTCATTTTTTTCTGCTATATTTTGTTCCATGTGCCTTTGTAACACAGTTGTGATACTATTTTTCAATTATGTTTGTAAGAATATGTGGAAGGAGAGTGTCTTCTCCTTTAAGCTGTCTGGTCAAGGACTTTCTCAAAACAAAATCCATATTAGGAAAAGGAGAAAGCCATAAACAAGAGCCGAGAGAGACACAAACCTTATTGACAAATGATAAGTGAGTCAGAGCTAAGGCCTAACCTGTAGGGAGTGTGGGAATGTTTATTCCAGTAGGTTATCTGATGAAGGATCTTGTCAAATGGGACCAAAGGGGGAACAAAGTATGTGGAGACACAAACCTGATAGGCAAATCATAATGGTGACAATGATAAGAAGTTATCCTCACCAATCACATAGACTGAACAGCTATCAAGAAAGTGCAGGCACATGGGACTTTGCAGATGATGAGGATGAAGACCTGACAGTCTGGGATGTTGGAGGGGAGTCAGTGGAACTGTGCAAACTGTGCAGGGGAGGAAGAAAAGAGGAGACAGAAAAGGGTCTAGTCACATGTTAACTATGGTTGGCCAGTCTGCTTGTCTGGCTGAGCTCTGTGCCTGATTGACACAGTCTGTCCTGACTCCACATTAAATATTTTCTTAACTAACTCTATGCAGTCTCAGTCTGTCCTGTGTATGTGAGTGCCTGCAAGGGCTCCATGTTAACTGCTGGATGACCATTGCAAGAGAGGTGGTTGCCCACTGCTGTAGTCAGAGCCGGGCAACTGTGGACTGTGGCATCAGCTGCTGGAGCAAGTGAGGGGGAGGTTTCTGTCACTCATTACAACTTCCTGAAAGGAGATTTTAGTGAGATGTCAGTCTCTTCTGGCCTCAAATTGTGCCAGGGAAGGTTTAGATTGGATATTAGAAAAAAAATTCTTCATTGGAAGGGTTGTCAAATAACAGGCTGCCTCAGGAAGTGGTTGAGTCACTATCCCATGAGGTATTTAAAAAGACCTGTAGATGTGGCATGTTTAGTGGTGGGCTTGTCAGTGTTAGGTTTACAGTTGGACTTCATGATCATAAAGGTCCTTTGCAATATAAATGCTTCTGTAATTTTGATTCAATGCCAGCAGCAAGTAGGGTCTTTATTCTCCTATTATGGGAAGGGGATTGGCCATGTTCCCAAAATCAGCTGTTCAATGGTACTGGCATGAGTGAGCACCAGTGACTGGAGCAGGACCGCATGTCTGGTGTGTCTGGTGCCAGCTGCTGCAAACTGCTGCAGAACAAGTGTCTGTAACCTTCTCAAACTCAGTGTGCATAGATAATCACCAGCAAACCAAAATGAACCAACTGGGCAGACGGTCTGTGCTGATGTCCCCAGGGGTAGCCACCAATGTGAGGTGCTGGGAGGTGACTGAGTTGCTGCATGGCTGCAGTGAGCACCAAAATGGACCAGCCAGAGAGTCAGAAATCTAAGGGACAGACAAGGGGGCCTGAGGTCTCGTCAGGTCAGGACAGGCACAGGGACTGTGCCAGTAGTCAGGGAATCTGCAAACATGCATGGGATTGTGGAGCTGGAGAGCATCCTGTGTGTGCTGCACCAGTGACTTTCTGTTCCTGCCAGGGCAGGAGGAGGGTCCAGGCTGTTTGCCCATGGGGTTATGTGAGTCCTCTATGGGTGTGCTGCCAGGGGTTACACTGCTGCTGTGGCAGCACCTGTGACTGCCTATGTCTGTGTGTGTGTGCACCCATGTGTCTGTGTGTGCATGCTCGTGTGTGCATGTTGGTATGTCTGTGTGTGCGTATCTGTGTGCATGTGTGACTATGTGTCAATGTGTCTGTGACAGCGTGTCTGTGTGCATGTCTATCTGCCTGTGTCTGTGTGTCAGCATGTCTGTGCGTGCATACCTGTGTGTCTGTGTGTGTCTGTGTGTACATGTTGGTGTGTCTGTGTGCGGGTGTGCAGGTGTGTCGGGGGTGTGTGTGTGGGTGTGTGTGTGTGTGTGTGTGTGTGTGTGTGTGTGTTACAAGGACATATAGTGCACTTCACTTCAGGTTGAACCTACAAATGGGAAACATCACCCATGTTCACCAGCCTGGGCAGAATGCCAAGTCCCCAGGCACCAGGCTGGGGTCTGTCAGCCAGGCTGGAGAGGTCCTGGACTGAAGCAGCTGGAGGGGGTGACTGTTCCTAATTCTCCATTAATACATGCCTTCTGTTATGTTTGAAGTGGTTCACAAGAGAGCTAAACTTACCCTATGAAAGCCAGAATTAATCTTTGTATACACTTTAAATTTTTTTAATGAAAAAATAGCTTATAGAAGTCATACATAATACTGCAAAAAACATACACTATGCTTTAAAGTCTACTAAATGCATCAGTACCACATTTTAATCAATAACAGGTGTCTAGACCTTTACTAGCCATGCTGCAAAAGCAAATATGCAACTCCATTCTGGCTCTAGAATCTGGGAAATAAACCCTACCTTTTCCATAATGTATTTTGTATTTTGATTCTATAATTGCAGACTCAGCCTTCTACTGTTGGAACACAACAGCATGTTTTATTGTGTTTCTGTGGATGAATTATTTTTGTGTTTCATAAAACAATCCTTCCTATTCTTCCAGAATAGCTTAAATTGGACTGTTGCCTTTCTCCTCGGGACTAAACCATTTTGTAGGTCATTACTATTAATGATTTTTTTCTTCTGTTTGCTGTGGTTGAACAGCTCCAAGTGTTACTGTTCGCCAACATGTGGATAACATACTGAGAGCAGTTATGAGTCTACTGAAGTAAAGTTCATCTCCTGCCTTTGAACATAGGTAGCATAGATAGCATTTCTACGAGTTCTTTTCCTTCCTTATTACCTCATTAACATTATTCTCAGTAGCTTCTGATACTTTAAGACTGACAGCTGCTAATAAATCCAACTAATCTGCGTGCTTTTGCTATCAGGTTTCTAAGGCTGACCTTTCATAACTCAGCATTCATAACTCTGGAGCATTGAAATCCTTGTCTCCATCCATTGCTTTGTTGCACTAACAAAAAACATCTTCAGATTTGGTAATTTCAAGAATAGTGTCTGAGCAGCTGGTTCCCACATTGTTTTCCAATTTAATCCTCTGGCTGTAGGAAAACAGTCAATGTGAAAGTATAACTGTATGAAGATGAAGATGAGCAGATGCTTTCATATATCCCTCTCTTGCAACCTCAACTGCATGGCATTCACCCTTTCCTCCCTGGCATTGTTTGTTCTCCAAGCTCTCCGTTCTTAATCCTGCTGAATCACTGGCAAGTGTAGGCTGACTCCTAAATCTGTGTGTGGAGAGAGACTATTTGAAGCCTAAGCCAGTGTTATGTAGCACTGCACCTACCTGGAAGAAGAATAGCTATTGTAGTATGGTTTTTCAGATGAATTGCTTCTTTTAGAACAGGAATGAATGGAGTAGCCTCAGCTCTGCATCATGGTAATGCATTCTGCTCTGCTTCTACAAAGCCTAGAAGAATTATGTGAAACACACAAACAGCATTCAGCACTAAATTAGCTGTAATTCTATTCATCAAAGAAGTCATCCTATGAGTAGTATCGTGTGTAAAGCCTACAATATTCTGAAGTAACCTCAGCTTCTTCCCTGCCAGCTGCATCACTACTTTTCCACTTTCCACCTTTCTACTTCCAGTGTTCAACTCTGGATAACCAGAGTTCCTCTCACTGAGCTATTTCTTCTTCCAATAATCTCATATCCCTCCAGTATACACTATTGCAATGTGTTCTGCAAAGGCAGGAGAATCTCACAAACCAGGCAAGTAAAGGTGCCTATGGTGGCAGTTTGCAGTTGTGCAAAGATTCATGCTAAAAAATGTGTATCCCATTTAGGCAGTGGGCTGTTGCTGCTGAGCGCAGTGTGCTACTTGTCCTTCCTGCAGCAGCAAAAGTGGTGCTCACTCTTCCTTTTCTTCCAAGTTACTTATTTCCAAAAGTTTTAGGAATTTAAAGTGTCTAAGACAGCTACTTTTCTAGGAAATGTGGCTGCATTTAGTCAGACAATTAGTACAGAATCACAGAATTGCAAATTCTGTTGCTCAAATTGGTTCAGCTAGAGCAGGTTGCCCTGGACTATGTTGGATTTTGAAAACATCTAATGATTGAGACTCCACAGCCTCTCTGGGAAGCCTGGCCTTGTAATCGGCCACTCTTACAGTAAAAAAAACAAACACTCAAACCAAAAACATAGTCTAATATTCATATGGAGTTTTTAGGTTTTAATTTTTGCTCATTGCTTCTTGTCCTGTCTTCTGAGAAGAGTCTGTCTCCCTCTTCAATGCAAGTCCTCAGCTATTTATACACATTAATGAAACCACTCTGAGCCTTCTCGAGGCTCAATAGTGCTGGCTTTTCCAGCATTTTGTCATATGAAAGATACTTTGGTTCCTTAATCTTCTTTTTGAGTCTGTGCTAGACTCGCTGGCTAAGTTATTAGGAGAAACTGGGAGACAAGCAATGGTACCTCATGAGCCTTATGCCTTAGCAAACCAAAATGAATTGAGCTGTCAGTAAAGACTGAGCTATGTAGCTACACACAGAAGACTATCTCAAGAGAATTAAGGTATTTTTTTGCCCAATAAAAGTAAAGCTTAGTTCATAGTTTCTAATACTACTAGCAGTATTTGAAACTCACTGTGTGCAAAAGCAGATGAGTAGAAATCCAGTCCATATTCTCTCCCTTTCACTTTTAGCTCCTTATCTGGACCATAGGATGAAGTTCAGAAAGATCATGAGGAAAGTAATTCACTTTTCAAGAAATCCATGAGAGATACCATGCATCTAGGTAATATTTTTCCCTAGATTCTTGTGGTTCATTAGACCATATTATACTTGCATAGCCTTAGCCTTGGGCAGATCTTCAGGTGTCTATGATGAAGCAAGTGACTGTAGACATCTGGTTACTTTCATATTTTGGAAAGGGTGTCAATTAATGGACAAATGTGTGAAAAATATATAGTTTTGCTTTGATCTTTATTTATAGAGCTAAATAGACCAAAACATCTGGAAGCTAGCTTGTAGGTAAGCACTACATTGAAAAAAAAGATTATTTGGATTTTCTCCAATTTGTTGTTGAAACCAGTTATAAGAAAAAGAGAACCTAGTGGTTTGAAAACTGGTATTTCTCTAAATGTAGGAAATATTTTTTTTATCTCTGTATCCTGTTTATTTGTTGGCTTATTTGAATATCACATAGCACTAAAATATGTGCTTGTAATTATTTAACATATAAATAGTTTTTATAAGGTGTATTTCTGAGCAGTTCTTTTACTTTTTTAAAACTTTTCTACAGCAAAGTGTTCATAAAGTTTAATTTCAGTTAAGTTGCTGGCATAATGAAGGTCTAGAGAAAGAAAGAAAAGAAGCAGCTGAGTTAAGACAAGTATCCCCTTTTTATATAGCACATATTTAAATGGTGTCTTCGTCACTAAACAAAGGATCTAGTTTGCTATAAGAGTACATTAAAATTAATAATGGCATGTTTGAAGATGCTGTTCTGACTTCACTGTGGACATGTTGGTTTGGGGTTTTTTTGCCAAGAAAACACTGTACTGTTTTAAGGAAGGTGTTTTCCTCCTAGAGCATTCTTGTTTGCTTTGATAATTGTTACAGAACATACAAGTTCTATTTCCTATATATGCCCACCAACATCAAGAGGAAAATTAGCAGAAGCCCTGTAAACTGGGAAAACACTTGTGTGCAGCCAGTCTTTTTTCACTCAGTCCTCATCAGGTCACCTGCTCAGGTCCGCAGCTCCACATTACTAGGCAGGAGAGCATACCACCATGAAAATCCCATAACCTGTGGGCAGTAAGTTCGTAACTGTGAGCAATGCACTATTACTTACCATATAGACATAGTTTCCTACTTGTAGGTCAAAGTCCTGGAAAGAAAGCTAGAGCACGCTGGCAGTATGAAAGGAATAATAGAAGATCTATGTAAAATGACTCAATTGATTTTGGAGCATCTCTCCAGGCTGTAAGATCTAGAGCTGTTTAACCTGGAAAAGGCTGAGACGGGGACCTTATCAACACTTATAAATGCCTAAATAGCAAATGACAAGAGGATGAGGTCAGTCTGTCTTCTGTAGTACCCAGTGACAAGACATGGAGTAAAAGACACTACAGGAAGTTCCACTTGAACATGAGAGAAAACCTGTCCTAGAAGGTGAGGGAGCCCGGGCAGAGGCTGCACAAGGAGCTTGCGGAGTCTCCTTCTCTGGAGGCTTTCAAAACCCGCTTGGAGATGTTCCTGTGTGACATGATCAAGGTGGATCTGCTTTAGCAGAGGTGGTTGGCTGGATGATTTCTAGAGGTCCCTTCGAACCCCTACTGATATATGATCCTACATTATTTGTTTTCAAATTTGATTTGGGCCAACAGTATATTTACAGCTTTTTTCTGGTAGCATGTAGGATAAATTTAAGTACTTTCTTCTGGCAGAAATTTATCATCCAGAGACAGAGAAATTAGAGCATGTTCACTGTTGTGGTTGCTTTATTGAAGTCAGACTAGAATGTGAATGGGAAGCAGATAAAGCAAGAACAAAGTGGCCAAGCAATCATATTTGATGTATTGTGAGTAGCTAACACTTGCATATTTTTTTAAATGAAGAATAGAGATTTTGTTGCCTTGAGAAAGGTATTCTGGAATAGAGACTGACATCATTGGCAGAAATAAATACATGTAAGGAAACAGTCCAGGAGTGTGATCAGTAATAGATAAATTATGAAAACTGTAAACATAACAAGACGGAGAGGCACTGTAGCTTTAAAAAGCTTATGAAATCCAAGTTGAAATGTGATCAGCTGTGAACACATGCCCTTCCAGCAGCCGAGACAGCCCTGCTGCATAAGCCCCCTTACAACTGTGAGGCCAGGGACAGGGCTGCAGCTGGTGGTGGTCAGTTTTAGTCTGAAGGGATTTGGAGAGTGAGAGAAAGCTACAGAAGAGTGACTTTTTACAGAACTTCTAGTTCCTTTCCTTTCCAAGTGCCAGGAGCTAAAAGTGGAAAAAAGGTTATGAAAAGAATTACTGGCCACAACTGAGGTCAAAAAAGTTCCAGTAGGAAAGAAATTATTCTATTTCAGCAGGAATAGGGGCTAAGAAGTCTGACTTAGATTGGGGATGAAGAAATGTGGTAGTTGGGAAGAGCAAAACCCATCTGGAGGAAGTACCTTCTTGAATCTAGTAGGGAGAAAAGAACTAATGCATGGTCTAAAGGCGTGAAACAAGGCTTTTACTTTTGCCTGTTTTTCATTTTACATTAGTGAGTGTAAAACTTTTGAAAGAAGCAAGAAGTCTCTGTTTGGAATGCTGAATAAACATATGGGCTCATTAAAGGATGCCTTAGGCAGCTTTATTCTGGGAAAGATGGAGGTAAGAAGTTGGAATGAACTTTGGGAGCTTTCTGTTTGCAAAAGAACCAAGTAAGCCTCCAGCACTGCATCCACTCTTGCTGGGGCGGGCAGAGCCTGTGTGGGAGGTCCTCACCTGCAGACCAAGCACATGAGGAACAGTGTTCAGTCAGCATTGACTGGGATGTCCCTAGGGACAAGAAGGTGTTCTTACAGGAGAGTGAAAGTGTACAGCCGGAGCAGATAGCATCTGTGTCTCCAAGGAAGAAGATTCTAAAGGAAACACGTATTTCCTTTAGGATCATGAAACTGAGTGCTACCTGGAAGTCCCTCTGAGCAAAAGAAGAAAGAAACAGGAAGACCCCTCCTCTTCTGGCTTCTTCTTAAAAAGTGATTGTGGAGGCATCTAATTGGCTCAGCCCCAGAAGTGGGTCTGGCTCAGAGCTGGGGAGAGTTTCAAGCAGCTTCTTAAGAAGCCATCTTTACAGCCCCTTCCCCCTTACCAGAAACAGCTGTCATGTCAACCCATGACAAATAGAAAGGAAGGTGCTTAATGAAATAGTTGTAATAATAAATCTTGGTCTCTGGCATGCTTCTCATTTGTCTGAGCATTTGAAGAGCAAAGTAACAAACTAGTTCTTCACTGAATACCAAAAAGTGGTGGCTGGGGTGTGCTTTTGTGTATTTCATTTAAAATATTATTATAAAACCTCACTTTATAAACAAGGGAAAATGTCAGAGGGGCAGACATGGTAGGAGCAGAGGGAGGAAGATGTACACATTTTATGGTTTTTCAAGAAATAATGCAAACCCACAAGCAAATCATAAAAATAAAGGTCCTTATGTGTGTATATATATTTTTTAAATTTAGCATTGACAAAATTGTAACTTCTCTTTGTATTCTGAAGATTTTTAAAAACTCCAAAAAACTACTTAATAGGTGTCTCATCTAGAATGACATTTTGTGTTTCTAGTTTCACACGCCTTGCCCCAGATAGCATTTGTATTGTCATTTTTTCTAACTTGTTGTCTTATATCACTTAGTGAATGTGATCGTATTTGGCCTGCATATACTTTTTTTTTTCCAAAAAAAAATTCATCTATTTCATACCACTTTTCCATAAATGTGTTTCATCAATTTTTTTCTATAAAATATGCATGGAAATTTTATGCAAATTTTCAGAAGGCAATAACTTTCAAATATATATAATTTAATGAGACGGCTACAGCTCTGACATCTTTAGTTTGCTTGATAAAAGAGACAAGCTGAAAAGCTGGATTTGTCCATTTCTATGTTCCCTGATCCATACAGCTGCCCATCAGGAATATTAGTCTTTGAGCTTGGCTGAGCTGAGCCAAAGTAGCCTTGAGAGACCTGTCAGTCTCTGAACTGTTACAAGGAAATCAAAGTGAATCAATGTAGAAAACCCAACACCTGTGTTTGGCTTTTTTCTGATATCAGCCAAACATAATAGAGAACTGTAACTGAAGTTTTTTTAGAGGTAGCTCCATGCAGAGACCTAGGCAAATCACAGCAAAATGTCTGAGCCCTTGAGGTGCAGCATGAATTACTTTGGACATGAATGCACTCAGAGGGTCAGGACTTGGCAAGGGTATAGGGCTAATATCTTCTGAAAAGTGGCTGGATGAGGACTGTAGAACAAATATTAATGCCATTAAATACTCTCAGGCTAACATGGTGCATGGCAGATGAGTTTGTAGTAGGTTCATATGCCACAGGTACTGATGTAGTTTTTAAAATAACTGTGTTTTTTAGTTAGAATCATAGGAATGCATCATGATTTGATGCTTCTTATTGCTTGAGTGAAAATACTTAATTCTTAGCAACTCTTAAAAAAACTTACATTCCCCCAACCAGAAATTTGGCTTAAAAAAGTATCTAGGAAAAATATGAAAAATTTACCCTACATGGAGTTTATTTTGTGCTTTAAGTTGTTCTCGTCAAGATGATGCAAGACCAAAGTGTCACAGCCCCTGTGTACCACCCCACCCTTTTCCTTTCCCTTGCCAATAACAGACAGAAGAGGAAGTTAAGGCAAACTGAGCTTTATTGCCTGAGCATCATCTTGCATCCTGGCCACTTCAAAAGCTCTTGTGATGGACTGACATGGAAAGTAGTGACACAGTTGCATTTGAGAAGACTTCTTCCCAGAATAGCCTGTGCATCAGCTTACAAAGAGGAGGGAATATGATCATGAGTAGTGGTAGAAAACCCAATTCATGTTCACTTATTACTTTACCATGCTCTAACGTGGGAATGGATCAAAGCAGAATATGATTTGGCAGAGGCTTTTAATTCCCTGTTGATCACATTTTTCAGGCCTCCATTCATGTTATTCCATGTTCTGAGCAGCAAGGCTCCGTCAGGAATTAATTTGTTCTGCTTGGAGTCAGTAGTTAGCATCTCAGACAAATGGCTGTGATTAGCGAAATCAAAGTCTTTCAAAGACAACAGCCATAGCCTAGCTGAAGTGCTGCAGCTGATGTCACCCTATTAAAACATTGTCTTCATTTTAATCAGTGACTAGAAAAGATTATTTTATTTAGTGCACACAGCACATATAATAAACTGCCTCTAGTAGACTGAATCTTTAGGAGATGACAAATGAGGAGGTGCTGGTTTTCTTATTTTTTTTTTTGCTCGCTTGCTTTCTTTTTCCTTGCTTCCATACTCCAGTTCAAATGATAATAAAAGTGCACACTCTTCTCATCCCAGTTTAATACTGAACAAGCTTTGGATACATTTGTTTTACAGAAATACTTATTTTGTGTTTAGTAGTGCCTAAAGGAGCAGAACTCAAATACCCATTCAACATTTCACAGCAGAAGATGTGGCAGAGAAATTAAGCTCCATGGCTGTTGCACTTAAACTCACTGACTTTCTTACTTACTGGAAATGTAGGTTTGGAAGTAATTTAATATCATGACTCTGCAGTATTCTAGTGTGAATCTATCAGCCTCTGCTAGGGCAAATGAGTTCCCTTGCAGTTGGAATAAGAGTTATGATTACAGCTGGTTGGAACTGATGGCAGAAAGAGGATAATTCTGATTTTGAGTGAAAGTGAAATCCAACTTAGCAAAATACAAAAATTTATTACAGGAAAACAGAGTTTCTTTTTCTTCAGAAGTTATGATTACTTTTCATTATATGTCCAAAATAATTCTCAGTCATACTGAGATAAAGCAAAAATGAGTGGTCTCTTGCCCTTCTCTTTTCCTCACACATGCTTTACTCATCCACATTCTTCCTTTTCTGTCACACTCTCTCCCTCTTTATTCCTCCTTTTTTTTTTCTTTCATGCTATCTCTCTCACTTTATTTTTCATTCTCTTTCTCTCTCACATACCCTCTGCCTCTGACCCTGTCTCACTCACGCTCTGCATCTCTCCACATCTCTAGGCTGACTTCCTTCTGTCCCTCTCTCCCTGTCCTGGAAATAGCTATTCTCGGAATGCTTTTTTCCCCTTGTTCCAAATTGTTCATCCTAGGAAACAATGTCTCTCCCTTCCTTCCTCCACCCAAACAGTAAAATCCTTATTTTAAAAAATTCCTTCCCATCGCTCAGCACCTGAAAAATTTGATGTGTGAGACTTGTTAGGGAAATCATAAGCATACTAAATATACAGATTTTGCCATGGTAAAACAAGCAAAACAAAAATTGTGGGATATCTGAAAGGAATGCTTTGCAATTTAAAAAACTACTGCATTATGGTCTCTGATTTTCTACTCCACTGTTCATTATTTTACTTGCCTACAAGTCTACAGTATGCGGCTTTGCAGCTGAATATCTCAGCTGAGACCAGGCTATATGAATAGCAGCTAATTTGGATGTTCAGTACTTAATATCTGATGATTTTGTTTCTGCTTCTTGAAGTTCAAACAGTAACGAACATGGAAAAAAATCTCTCTTGGAACTCTTTGTTGTGTCCCTGAGCTCATGACATTGATTAAATCTTATTTGATAAGAAGCTTTTAAATATATATATGATATTTAAGAACAAATCCCTAATATTTATTTTTGCATCTCTCATGTCTTTGGATCAATCCCTAGTCATTGGAAGATATTTGGAATAACTCACACAAAAGTAATGAAATGGAAAATTCACTCAATGACGCTGGTTTTTTTAACCTTTAGTTTAAGGTAAATGTTGTTTACAAAATGAACAGTTTGAACTCAGCCTGCCTCTTTGTTAGAATAAATTAATATCATTCTGTGAGATAATTCAAAGAAGACTGAATTCAAGAAACAGTGTGAGATCTATGAAGTAAATCAAAATCCATATTTTTTCTAAAAAAGACAGCTTTTTATAGTGCTATTATTGCTATCCAGAGAATGTCGTGAATTGAAAAACCATATTCTGCAAACATACATAGAAATTTATTTTCTTGTCTACAAGCTGTTTATTTAACTGATGACCTACTCAAAGAGCCTGTAATTGACTCTTGTTTAGTTAGATGTGTAGGTGATACAATGAAAGGACAGTCTGTGATTATGTATTTTTTAATTTTCCTCATTATTTATGCAAAAATCTTATGCTTCTTTCCCTTACAAGTATCTTTTTCTTTCTTCTTTCTCTGTTACCCTATTTTAATTTTTATCTTTTATTTTTCTTTAAATAAATGTTCCTGGCAATGAATTATGCTTTATTAGGGAAGATGAAAGCGTCGTTTTCTTTTCTTTATCTTTTTCTTTCTTTACTAAAGAGTATATAGAGAGAGATATAAAAATAATTCTCAGCCTAATTTTACCCATAGGCTACAATGATAGAGGATAGGAACATAAAAATCTAAGTCTTGAACAGTCTTTTCTGGCACATAATGATGTATTAAACCTCAAGTTATGTCTGAAACATAAAGATACTATTATTCTTCTTTACTTGTTTCTGACTAGTTTAATTTTGCAACTAAGTATATTGCTTTCTCAGGTGAGTAGTCACATGAGATTCCTCTGTGAGAATGCCAACTAATCTTGATGTCTGCTCCTAGTGATCTCATTTCAGCCAATTTGCACAGATTTGTCTTGAGATCATTAAATTTCTGCTGAGGATCTGTAATGAACATTGGGATCTAAGGAATAAGCTGAAATAGAAACAAAAATGATTAGGAAGAAATGCATCTCACTGCTAGGCAGTCCAAAGCAAAAAAGTGGCCATCAGTCAGGTGGCCAACAGGACACTGATAGCAGAAGCAGAAAAGAGCCCTTAAAATCCATCTTGAGAAATGCTCTTCTTTTAGCAGAAGTTATTTATGTCATCCAATTCACTCATCACTGTAAAGAATAAAGCAAGCAGCAAGTATGCCTAATTGCATCAGAGTGGACTAGCGTATATAATCTAGAATGGTGTGTAATTGCAATTCTGTTGGGCACTTTACATATATAACAAGGAAAGCTGTGTGACACGTCTAAGAGAGTGCTTTAAATGATCCCTGTCTAATCATAGGCCCCTACCATGACTTGTCAGGAGATTACTAAATGTGCAGCTTTGGATACTTTAGAAATCTTTGCCTGTGGGAAATATGTCTTTCTTGACTGAGAATGAACATAGTTAATTATAATATCAGAAGATATGAAGTTTCTAAGATGCTAAAGGAAAATAAAAAAATACAGCAGGGGCTGTATCACACAAGAACAGAATGACGCTCTTCCCTTCAGATTTACTGTGAATTTTGTGTCTGCATAAGCTGAAACAGAGGGGAGAACAACCTTTCTTCAGATGAACAGCAGCATTGCAAACTGCAGGTGTGAAAAAGAAAATATATTCATCCTCACCTGTGAGGATGAATAAAACCTTAAAACCTTAAAAACTTTTCCACAGACTCTCTCTGAAGTCTCCAAAGCCTCTTGATGCATCTGTAAAACAGAGAGACGTTATCATCACCTTTGCCTCACCTTGTATCAAAAAAGAATGAAACTTCAGAAATGTTTAACAAATCATATATAATCCTTAGAGGTTCACAATCTGTTGAATTTTATTCACACATGGATAGGCAGCAAGTATGTTCAAAAAGCAGCAATACAAACAAGAACTTAAAAACAGTAGCATTTACTATTCACTCCAAGGAATGAAAACTGCTTTTAGTGAAAACTGTTCCTATCAGTACTTTGTCAGCTCAGATTTTGGTTGCACATGCACAAATTTAGTATTGTAACTGACATCTGTACACGGACCTGTAACCAAATCTGCTGACTTTTAAAGTGAGACTGTTCAATTTCTGCAAATTTACAGACCCTCAAAATCTAGAAATAACACCCTTTAACTATTGAACATCATGACAGATGGCTGTCTAGACAGGAAGTATGTTATTCTACCATCCTCTGCCATGATTACCTCCCAGCTTAGCTTTGGATATGGAGGGTACAGATATCTCCATTCCTATCGTATAGGAATACGATAAAACCTTACTTGGTATGTCTGTAAATGATTGCTATCCCAAGATAACACAGGAAGTTCTGGGAAATTGGAAGATATTCACAGTCCCTGTAAGTGCAGGGTTTTATTTCCCTTACAAAGGCAAATGATGATGGGACCAAGTAGAGTCTCTGTGCTTGGATAGTGTCATGGTTTGACATGACAGCCTTTTCTGGTAAGGGAGAAGTGTCTGTAAAGATAGCTCCTGTAAGAAGTTGCTCAAACCTTTTCCCAGCTCTGAGTCAGACCCACTTCTGGGGCTGAGCCAATTACACACTTCCATGATCACTTTGTGAGAAGAAGCCGCAAGAGGAGGCTTCTTCCTCCATCTTCTTCCTGTTTCTTCCTTCTTCTAGCCCTTCTTCTTCTAGCTAGTGGTGCTGCAAGGAGTAGGAAGAGAGAGAAACAACCATGCGGACTCCAAGGTCAGTGATGAAAGAGAGGAAGAGGTGTGCTCCCCTCCAGAGCAGAAACTCCCCTGCACTCTACGGAGAGGACTGGTGAAGCTGAGATTTATCTTCCTTTCTTTAAAGACCCCGCATCAGTGGTAGAGACTCATTTCGATAATGACCCTGTATCAGGGACAGAGACTAATTTTGCTACAAACTCTGAGTCAGGGGCAGTGATTCACTTTGTTATATGCTCCATGCCAGGGACAGTAACTATGGCCATAGGAGGCCATGTCCTGTGGGAGGGACCCAATCACTTCACTACAGACCCTAAGACAAGGACAGTGATTTTCTTCATTAAAACTATGGCTGGAAGAGGCTGTGTCCCAAGGGAGGGAACTCATGTTCACAGCTGTAACTTTGGGAAGGAATCCATGACAAAACAGCTCATTAAACTTATACCCAGAAGAGGCCCTGTATCTGCAGAAGCTGCAACTGTGGCAAAGAATCCACGGCAGAGGTATTCACTAACCACTGCATCCTGTGTGAGGGACCCTGTATCGGCAGAAGCCACAGCTGCTGGGAGGAACCCACACCAGAAAAGTCCATTCAGGACTGTGTCCTGGGAGAGGGACCTCATACAGGAGCAGGGGAAGAATGCCAGGAGTCGTCCTCCTCTGAGAAGAGAGAAGCAGCAGAGCCCATCTGTGAGAGACTGACCACATATCCTGTTCCCTGCATCCTCCCCGAGCTGTTGAGGGGGGAGGAGGTAGAGATACCAGGAGCAGTGAGCTGGGCCCAGGAAGAAAGGAGGAATGAGGGAGAGAGATCTTAAAGTGCTGGTTGTAATTTTCTCATCATCCTACTCCCTTTCTGCTTTTATTCCGTTCCGTTTCTTGTAGAATAAACTTTCCTACTTTCCTCTCTAAGTCGAGTACTGGAGTCTGTTTTGCCTGGAACTGTAACTGGCAGTTAGCCCTACTTGCCCTTGTCTCAATCCACAACAACCTTGCTTATCTTTTTCCTCCCATTTCGCTGGGGCCTCTGCCATCCTAAAGAGGGTGGGGGTGACTGGGGGGCACCGAGCAAGAGACTGTCATGGTGCTGCTGTGCTAGCTGGGCCAAACCACGACAGACGGCCTTCTGCATCTTCATTCTTTCTATCCATGACTCCTTGGCAGAGTTTCTGAGGCCTGCCTTTCTACTTTTTCTCCTATTCATCTGCTAGGGAGACACAGAATTCCTTCACAGTACATATAGGATAACCATGAAGATACTTTTTTAACTTCAGGAAAGTGACGTATTAGAAAACTTGTCTTCCTGCTGATGTTAGCCTGTTTCAGATCTGGTTCTCTGCAACATGGAAGAGTCTTTGAAAAGTTTTATATTTTTAGAGTAGAAATTCTTCATTTTGCTAATTACCAAGTGACATGGAATTAATTTCTTACTTTACTGATTGCAAATGTGCAGATACACTGATTTTGTTTCATAAGTTTAGAACATATACATACACAGAAATAATAGATACATATATGTAACACTAAGCTTTTGAAGCAACTTGTATATATTAAATAAATAACTATATACAGAAAACTTAACTAAGTTGCATATTCTGTTTCCTGCAAGCTTCTTTGTTACCTACAAAGAGATGTCAATTTATTCTTTGTTTTTTGTGCTACATGTCTCAATTAATACAATTTTTTCCTGTAAGTTTTATATTCATTTCTGCTTGTTTCTGATGTGCAGACTGAGATGAAAAAGGAAGACTTTTATGATATTGGCTATTAGACAGCAGATACCTCATTAGCTGTGCATTGTCTACATGACTGGTAATCATCACTTAGGCAATTATCCTAATTTTAGCAAGCATGTAGCTTGTTAGCTGAGCGGTAACTTCTGTTGCATTTTTACCCAACACAGAGCAAGCTGTGTCTGAAATGTAAAGATACTACTAATCTTCTTTACTTGTTTATGTCTAGTTTGATTTTGCAACCAAGTATATTATTTTATCATCTGTGTATTCAGCCTGGGTAACTTCCCAGAGATCTGTGAGCTTTGCTGAGAAAAATGATGATTTACCTCAGCTGAGATTAATGGCTCCATGTGTGCTGCCCTAATTACAAGCTTCACCTCATTTCGTTTCTGTCCTGTTTGACTCTCCAACATAAGAGAAAGATGTAATGAAACTGAGAAGTCAGCAGTTTCAGATCGCGCTTTCCACGCTGGTTTAGGAGAAATTAAATCTTTGCTCCTTCTTTCACTTCCTGAACCAGTGCTTCTCTGAACAATGTGGAAACTCCAGTGTGAGGGAAAAGTGGTTTCATGCTATGCAAGACTTTGCACTTGGAAATTTCATCTAACAATGAAAACACTTCTTCAAGTGAGATCAGGTTTGGTTTTCTTTTTGCCTTCATCTTACAAAAGTTCTTATTTAAATCTGTGCGGCTTGAGAAAATTTTCAAAATGTGCTGTGGCAGCAGTAGAACTGCACAGTTCATATCAATATGTGTAAAGATGTCCATAGGTCCAGGCAATTTGGCTTCTTAGTAGAAATGATCTTTAATCTAACTATAAAATTTGTTTAAAAAATGTGGCCAATTGAGAATTCTTCAGCCTAATAACAAAAAATATAAAGCTATGTTTGCTGATGTTTTTCTCACAGAACTTGATGTCACTTTCTAAATTAAGAAGGTACAAGGACAAAGGACAGGTGGCTATACTTTGAAGAGAAGTTGAAATGTTACTTCAAAACACTAAATCTTGCAGGATAATAATTTCATCAGATCATGAGCTGTAGGTACAGCAAAGAAAACTTTGTCTCTCCTCATGAAAAAAAACAATTTTTTTTTATAGTGACTAAAGAATAATAATGCCTTTCATCTCATGTATATCACTATAGCTTGTACTATTAGGAGGAAAATATGTTATGTCAGGTCTGACCGTTCATGACAGTTCATTCTATGTTTTAATTTTACACATAGAGAAGACTAAACTGACCATATTTTTCAGGTGCATGGCATGGCTAGACAAATGTACTGACCAGACAACTATTTACACACAAGTGACCCTTTTTGTCACCTTACTCCTCTATTTTCTCACTCTCGTTCTCAGATAACTTAAATCCTTTCTTTTCCTTGTCTGTGGTTCCTGCCCTACATATCCTACAAGTAGTCTTGTCTGAAGATGTGCTTCCTCTGAGTGCCATAATGTATCCCATTTATCTTAGGCAGAGACCATTCAGTCCGAAAGATCTTCTGAGACAGACTCATCTTGAAGGATTCCACGTCTGGAAATTATGTCTGGTGCAATCCTGGGACAGCTCTGTGAGCAGTTGAAGTAGAGTTTCCCTTCTGAGCCATTAGACCTTGGGTTCTCATTTGTGTTTTTGTCTCTGGGCTCTTAGGTGACAATGGACATCAGATAGGCTGATGAGCCCTGTGATGGGTCTGGAGTAAGCAAGGCAGAGTGTCCTCAGCTTCCACACCTGCTGTTGTGTTTCTCTGTGAGTGTTCAGATGAGCTTTTATCACATAACCTAATATTCCCACAATTAAAGGTACATCTGGAAGAGGCCACACCATCTCTCCTTCCACAGCACTTGAAAATGTCTGTTTCAACTCCTGGGAGAGCTTTGCTCCCAGAGCAGAACACTTAGTGCTGCTGCCAAGTACCTTCTAAGGTGTCTCTCAGGTCTATGTGACTCCAGTATTCTGAGTCTTACAGTCTCACTCCACAGGAGGAGAACCACAGCACCAACAGTGCTGTAGATTTCAAGGTAACTACTCAGAGAAAAACATACAACTTGTGTATACTACAGGCTCACTTGAGCTCCGTTCCCACCTCACCAATCTAACCTTCCCACAGCAGGGGCTGCTGACCAGGTGTGTCTTGACAAGAAATACCATAAAATTGGGAAGATTTCATGGCACTGTACTTCAACAAAGGATAACAGTATGCCAGGTTTAAAGTAACTTTGCTGCGACCCTGAATTCTGCAACTTCCTGTCACTAACCCTGCTTCTTCTTTCATCTGTTAGATGACTCAGCAGGTAGCATCTCAAACACCAAGAAAAAGAGAAGTGGAGAAGTCCGTATATCAATATGTACCTATATCTATTTGTCTACAGTTACATATTTTTATACAGGAAGTGAATTTTTCATCTTAGAGAACCAAGAATCCTGAAGGACTGAGACAGTCTTCTGTTTTCAAAAGAGAAAAAGTTTCNTTGTCCTGTTGTCAGCTACTACAGAAAAAAAGAGATGTCCCAACCTCCTGACATCCACCATTTAGATATTTGTAAACATTAATAAGATCTCCCCTCAGTCTCCTGTTTTCTAGACTAAACAGCCCCATTTTCCGTAGCCTTTCCTTGTATGAAAGATGCTCCAGTCCCCTGATCATCTTGGTGGCCCTGTGCTGGACTCTTTCCAGAAGTTCTCTGTCTCTCTTGAGCTGAGGAGCCCAGAACTGGACACAGGATTCTAGATCAGGCCTCATCAAAGCAGAGGACAGGGAAAGGAGAACCTCCCTTGACCTGCTGGACACACTCTTCTTGATGCATCCCAGGATGTCATTGGCCTTCTTGGCCGCAAGGGCACATTGCTGGCTCATGGTTAATTTGTTATCAACCAAAACTCCCAAGTATCTTTCTGCAGAGCTGCTGTCCAGTGAGTCAATCCACAGTCAGTACTGGTGCTTGGGGTTGGTCCTCCTCAGATGCCTCCTCCTTGTCCTTGTTGAACCTCATGAGATTCCTCTCGGCTCAACTCCAACCGGTTGAGATCCTGCTGAATGGCAGCACAGCCTTCTGGTGAATCAGCCAGTCCTCCCAGTTTTGTGTCAGCAGCCAACTTGCTGAGGGTACAGCAAGTTATGCCAACAAATGATAATACCAACAAAGTGCCAGTGACCAGAAGATTGAAAACAGAAAAAAAAAGCACCACTTTTGAACAATGGCAGTTTTGACATGAACAAAATTCTCCAACTTGTTATTTGAGTTATTGATTTTACTTAAAAGCAGTCATTATTGTAGCTGTCTGTTTTCATCTCTCAATACACAAAAGAATGGCCTTGCAGACAGCTCTATTCGTAGTATACATGTCCCTCGACTTTGGTGATCTGTCACATTTTGAGTTTTAGAAATCAAAAAGAAAAAGATAACATTTGATTAATTCTTGGTAGTTATGGCTGCTATTTCAATTATATGAATATTCATTTTCCAGAGAATTGGGGTTTAAAATCTTTAATTGAAGAGAAAGATAGTAAAAAATATTTAATAACTCCAAATAATTACATTCCTTTAAGTGCCTTTTGAAGCAAACTTCCCTTTGCTGTTTCTCTGCTGGCTTTAGGTTTTAAAGCTATGTGTTTCTGTCTGCAGTAATACCAGACAGCAATAAAGACTTCAGCCACATTTATTCTATTTGCATCTAGTAAAAAATATAATAAAGACTAGATGTACTCTTTGGATGAACTGTTCTATATTTTATCCTGACCATGTAACACGTTGCCACAGTAGCCAAGGACCTAAAATTTGTGGATATAAAATCTGTCTTGGAATGGACTCCAGTATACTTATTTAAATGTATTTTACATTTCTTGAACATGATTTTGGTTTTGAGGAAGACAATGAAATAGTTCTGAACATCAAACTTGGGGACAGGGATTTTGTTGTGATATTCTTTTGTGGTAGTTTGACCCTGGCTAGATGCCAGGCACCCACCACGCCACTTGATCACCCACCTCCTCAGCAAGCCAGAGAAGGGGAGAAAATAAGACAAATGTCTCGTGGGTTAAGATAAAAGCAGTTTAATATAGAGATAGCAAAGCCACACGCGCGCGAGAAGCAAAGCGAAGCAGATAAAGCTGTTACTCTCTACTTCCCATCAGCAGCGATGTCCGGCCACCTCCCGAGAAGCAGGGCTTCAGTACGCGTGACGGTTGCTTTTGGAAGGCCCAGAATGAATCTTGCCTCCCCCTCCTGCTCCTCTCCCCCAGTTTATATTACTGAGCTGACGTCATATGGTATGGAATATCTACTTGGTCAGCCTGGGTCAGCTGTCCCAGCCATGGTACCTCCCAGGATCGTGCCCATCCACCGCTGTTGGTGAAGGTGGGGGAAGGAATGCTGGAGGGACAGCCTTGATGTTATGCGAGCGGTAGTCATAATATTGATATCAACAACAAGCACAGCACTGCAATAGCTACTGTAGAAAATCACTACCATCCCAGACCCACTACATCTTTGAATTACAAAAATGAACATGATACACACTGTAAAAATAGAAAAGAGGATGATGAAGGCAGTAGGAATTGGTGGAGTGCACTTTGCACCTAAAAATCAGTCCAGTCCTGATCTTACTCTCTTCTGCACTAAGCTGTCAGAGATTTTTGTTATTCAGGATGACAGCATTGGGTATAATGTTACCCATAAAACTACTGATTATACAAAATAAAATGTAGTATTTGGGGAATTAAATTTGTATGGAATTACCTTTATTATTTATGACTACTGTGCCTTTATTGTTATTAGGTAGGTGGGTGCTACTGAAGATTCCTTTCCAGTTTACAGACTTCACTTAGGAAATGAATGAAGATGGAAGCAAAATATGCCAAAGAAAGCTGAAGCAGGCACTTGCACTTCCACCACTGTTGTAAAGATGTCCTAAAGAAGCCTAATGTGTGTTTTTAGTCCTACGTTCATTATGATTGTTTCTGGGTTTTATGCAAGAGTTTCTTAATGTAGAACAAAAGGGCTGTGAAAGGCAGGATAGGTGCCACATGAATGCCTTTACCATAGGATTCACAGTGATGTTTGCTTTTGCAATTTTTTTCATTTGCCCATAATACAGTCTATAATTAATTCCAAATATGATTTGTGGATTGTAATTTTCACATGGATCACAGGTAAATTTGCCTTCTATCAAGCCAATTATTTCCTGGGAGAGCCTCTTCTGTATTAACTGGCAAGTCTTTCTCATATATATGTGTTTTACATCAAAGTACCAATGCTCCTTTGCTAGGCAGTGAAACTAAAACATGCAAAGTATCAGATAATGCATTAAATGGAATGCGATCTTCATTGCATATCAAGATGTGAAGAATACATTGCCTGTGAAGCTCAGTTTTCTTCCACCACTGCAGTATGAACCTGTCATTTTTTAAATACTTTGTAATTGATCTCTTCTGTCTTTTTAAGGTTATCAAGAAGAGTTTCAGCAATTTATTGTGAAAATAGAAAACAGAAGAAGGGACTATTAATGACTATTATATTATCTGGCACCTGGAGATTATTAACATAGGACAAGATGTAACGCTTGAGGATGCAGTTGCAGTACCTGGTACCATGCCAGGAAAGAGCTCATGATAAATTGCTTAGAGATACTACTCCGAAGAGCTAGTCTGGGAGAATCTGATCACTTTTCCAGTTGTTTTGTCCACACAAGAAATGCCACCGCTACTGCAATGAAACGTACTCTTTCCATTAACCCCCTACTTGCTGATTCCTTGGAAGAAACATCAGTATAGAATATTTGTGCAATATTTACTCCCTAGCTATTTTTAAGGCAAAAATTTTATACAACTTGCATTATTCTTAGACAGAAATCTTAGATAAGCATAGTTGGAAATGGAAATACCTATACTTGACACAGGTAACACTACCCAATAAGAATAATAGATAGCTTGTGAACATACAAGAACCCGGGCTGAAAGATTCTTAAAACAATTTGGTAATTCCCACTCTAAAACTTTGTAAAGCTCTTGGATCAAATGCCAAGAGAGAATTAGATGCTGTGATGCATTCTACTGTCACATCTTCGAGTCAGATTTCTTTCTTAGAGATAACATTCACAATGCTGGATTCAAGTGACTGAATTCCCACCACAGCAATTTGGGCAAATCTAGGTACTCGAAAATGCATTAACAGAAACCAGTACATAGAGCACCAAAATTCTCAATATCCCTAAGAGGAAATGCTGAAGAGACAGATTTGCTGAAATTCTGCCTTCTAGATGTCTAATAAAAAGCTCTAAGGAATGTTCCATTGTAACACTGAGGCTCAGTGGCAGAAACTGCTTCCGGTAGTAGGCATCTGTTTCACACAGTTAGGTGGGTATGGGCAACTGAATCGTTATTTGCATTTTTTAAATGAGCCAAGAACTGTCTGACTAAAACCCCTTCTGAGCCCACAGCACCTCAGTGTATGTGTTGTCCCAAACTAGTGCTTAGACAATGTGTATGAAGGAACTACGTGTGTGTGTCTATGTGTGTGTATAGTGATTTTGCACTTATAGGCACATCTGTGCATGCACATACTCTACAGAGTGTCTAGTAGCCTACTGAAATGTATGCCAGGTATGTACCCTTCTGCACCACCCTAAAGGAGGAAAGTATTTGAGAAAGAAGAATTATAGTATTAAAAACATTTAATATTAAATCAGGTGAGAGAATGCAAAAGACTACTCTGTCCTGCATGCATATTAAACTGTCATTTAAACTATCTGGATAAAACCCAGAAGTAGCCCTGAGGATGGGCCTTGTGGAGTCTTCACTCATCTGATAACTATTAGATAGGTATGCTGGGACATTCAAGGTACTAATCCTCCATTTTGTAGCGATCTTGTTTATTCTTCTTTGATGTGAATCAAGACTGACAATCTTTCTGCACTATAAAAAAAAGAGTCTGGTTTCACCCACATCAATTTCAAGTTTAGCAGGATAAAACAAGCACTGAATTTTATAATCCCAAAGCTTCCTCTCAGTTTCTATGGATTCTGCTTCCTTTGTGTTTTCATACTGCAATCAAGGAATAGCAATACTTATCTGAATTATAAATCAGACTTTTATTCAGTCTAGCCAGCTGTAACAGCTTATCTGTATTACTATAATTAAGGAACTTTATTATCATTGCTTTGTGGAGACCACCAGGTGCTCTGCTCACAGTTCTTTGCATAACAAAAGATGCAGCCATAAAATCTTCTGAAAACACTTCTTTAAAAAAAGGTATCTGTTAATTCTTCTGTTCTTATACTACCCCCATCCTGCAGGCAGGACAAGATGACAGATTATTTTTCCTGCTTTCATTTTCTAATCCATGTACTTTCAAACTTTGTTTCATTCATTTAGACATTTGCTGGCAAATCTCAAAAATTCTCAAGCTTCAAAGATATAGTCATATTCCAATGGGTTTGCCAATCTTACATCAGTGCAAAAAGCAGTCACAAGCTTTCCTCTAGAAAGGACTTAGATGTTGGTCCAATACTACAGTCCAAAATCCTCCCCTAAATGAAATAAAGGTATTTGCAGGTTCCATTTCCTGTAGTACTATTGAAAATCATGGCACTAGTATAAAATTCTGGTCTTCAAAGTGTCACAGGAATGCCTTGTCTCACTCTTCCCACGTGGCAATAAGGGTAGAAGACATTGGCAAACACTCTGGGTATGTTTACCTGTTTCTATTATCTCTGTTCACAATTTTTGCAGCAATTTGTTCATGGTTTCTGAGGATGGGCAGAATCTGTCCATGCATCTGAAAATCTGCAAGATTTTAAAAGTTTTAGCATCGAGAGTCAGAAGAATCTTACTCCAACAGGTCAGGCAGGGGTAGGCTGGTAATATGAGTTTTTAGAGTCAGCTGGGCAAGGTTCTCCTACCCTCTGTGACAAAATCTCATTTAGCTAAATGCAGAGCATGAATTTTGAGATAGATTTTTGTGTTAAGTCTTTTTTTCCATCTCTCATTGTGCTGTTAAGTTTTAAAGTTTATTTACTTCTTGTTCCCTCCTTTATTTTTCATATTACACTATATTTTATAGATGGCAATTTCTAAGAGTTTCAAATACCCTACCAACTTTTTACAATTTAATTTACGATATAACTTACCTGTATTCTGCAGGTCTTCTAAACCCTTGTTGAAAGTGGTGATCGGCCATGCCACATACAGTCAAGAGTCCCAAGCACCAGTACTGACTGCGGACTGACCCACTGGAGAGCAGCTCTGCAGAAAGAGACTTGGGAGTTCTGGTTGATAACAAATTAATCATGAGCCAGCAATGTGCCCTTGCGGCCAAGAAGGCCAATGACATCCTGGGATGCATCAAGAAGAGTGTGTCCAGCAGGTCAAGGGAGGTTCTCCTTTCCCTGTCCTCTGCTCTGATGAGGCCTCATCTAGAGTCCTGTGTCCATTTCTGCACTCCACAGCTCAAGAGAGACAGAGAACTTCTGGAGAGAGTCCAGCACAGGGCCACCAGAATGAGCAGACTGCAATATCTCAAGAGGAAAGGCTGTGAGACCTGGGGCTGTTTAGCCTAGAGAAGTCTGAGAGGGGACCTCAGGTATGCTTCTGCCTCTCTAGGGCCAAGACCAAAAGAAATATTTGCTCTAAAGAAGCTGCCTAGTGCACTGGCATTTTCAAGCATACCCTTAAAGAAGGTTGACACGGGAATGGTCATTGGGTAGACTGATTTGGGCAATAATGCCTAATATTGTGAGTTTCCAGGCACTATTAAAAATATGCTTGCTCTCTTCGCCCAAGTTTCTTCAAACTACAAAGCATCGGTCCTGGTGTCAATGAAATAGTGGTAAAAGACAACTAAGAAATAGTTGCTGGCAGATGCTGTAGAGCAGATTGGCCACCAAGTCTTGCAGTATCTGTGGTGAAAGCCACCATGGAGTGTTCCCAGCAAAGGAGAGTCAAGAATAGGCAGGAATCTCAGCACTGCATTGTGTCACTCCCATTTTGCCAAACCTCCTGAAAATTCTACTGATCTTCCTACTAAGAGCTCTCCTCCTCCTAAGGAATACCCTGGTAAGCTCTGTGCTGAAGACTTCTGGTGGGAATGGATCTGCTCTGGATACAGTAGGTCAATTTCCTGAGCTGTGTTGCAAAACATCCTCATTTTTATTATATTTTATAGGATCCCACAGGATTTTGTATTTCCTGTTCATACCCGTCATTTCACAGTTGGTTATATTTCTATGAATAGCTTCTCTTTCTTGTTCATTTATCCAGGTTTTTGACTACTATGATCATTGTTTCACTCTCTGACTCATTGATTTTAGCAGTTGGGCAGAAAGTCTTCTATTTTTTTCTTTAATACTAGAATTTTCTAATTTAGTGCTCTTTATTCAATATGGATATATTTTCACTTCAGCTATGCTCTGCTCATTCACCTTCATAACTTTATTTCATAGGAATATAAAGACAAGGATGTTGTATTTGTTTAATGTGTTTTTTGTTTTCTTTTATTAACCCGTGTTAGAATGTAACAATGGGCTAACCAAGGAAAGAATGATTCAAAATTATTCAGAGGGAGCTGGTGTGAGTGGTCGTGACCATTTATTTAATGTTAGACCCATAAACACGTGTCTGTTTTGAGGAAAAAGGATAGAACGCAAAAAAAAGATCATTAAGACCAGATGACTAATTAGCAAGATATCCAAGTATCATTCATAGAACAGTAATAACACTTGCAGGAGTATTGGGAAAGTTCAGAGTAAAGTAAATCTTACTGTAAAACTTACCCTTTTTCCCTAGATTTGTACAGAGGAAAGAGAAGCATTTTCAGGGCTGCAAAAGCGCATTGGGGCAGAAAGAAAGGGAAAGTGTGGGGTTTTTTCTTATTCTCAAAGGCTGTGGAAGAGGAATAACAAAGGAAGTCAGATTGAGTTTGTTTTGAATGGCTGTGAGACTAATGATGAGGGAAGACAATTTTGGTTCGCTTTTTCATCTGATATCATACAAAATATGTATGTCTGAAGGTAAGAACAGCTATATAGGATCCCTTCGGCCTAATGTCCACCAGCCATGTCCTCAAGATGACAACAGCGAAAAGTGGATGCCTACAGAGAGTGTAAAAGCTGGGAAAGCATGGCACTTTTGTGGCTTTGTAACACAAAACGGCTTTGTAACAAACTTTCCAAAGAGACTATTGTGATTTGCATATTAATAATCATTTTCACTTTTAATTGATCTATCATGTTTGTCAGTAGGTCATCAGTCAGCCAAAAACCCTGTGTGACCCTGGCAAGAATGCTTGTTTTTATGAGCCAAAAATTCACCCATGCCTGTGACTGATACATGCAATGATGTTAAATCTCGTCTAAAGCAATAGCTGTAGCAGCTCCTCACAGACAGACATTTCCAGTTGTATATTCAGATGGTGTATATCCAGCTCAGTTTTAGAAAGAGATCAATGACTTAATTCTTTAAAAAAACACATGAAGAACAGGACTAGACAAAATAGCCAAAGACTTTGGGTATCTTTTTGATAGTAAATTCATTGTTACCTACATGAGGTAGACAAATAGTGTGTTTAGGGTGTGTGACAGGGGTGTAAATAGGAAAGGCTTATGACAGCTGTGCAGTTATGGTATATTCTTGGATACATTAAACATGAAGATTTTCTGTTCTAGTAAGATCTTTTTTTGTACAACACAGGCACACAATATTCACATCAAAAGATCTCAGTTGTTTGGATGTGTGATTAAAAAAAAATGGGAAGAGAGGATGCACGTCTCTATACTTTCAGAGCACAGCATGGTGAGATGTGATGAGACAGAGACCGGCTGCTGGCATGTGCCTAAAAATCAGAAGAAAAGCTGGTAGTTTTGTGGCCTGTCTTTTCTTTACAGAACACTGTACTTCAAGATGAATCCCTTTGCATTTCCAGAAGGAGATTTCATCCTGTCTACTCCAGGGTTCTTTTAGTTGGGAGCTGGGGCTCCATGTCTTACTTGTTCTGAGTTTAATCATTCTACTTTTAAAAAATACATTTCTCTTCTGGGCTACTAGGAACACCCAAAACTAAATCTTCCACCCACATTGTTCAGGTTATTGCAATGAGGTACTATTACTTGTTTCTGTGTATGGCAGTGGTTCACTGCATGTGGTTCATGTTGCCATTATATCTCAAGAATCTGTATTTGCTGGAGTAGCTATAATGAATTAAAGTTTTTGTATTATTGAATGTCCTAGTTTTCTTTTCATATGTAAGTATGTGACAATTTACATATGTTGAGTTGATTCTTTCAGCTTCTGCATCACAGTTAGGCACTCCTATTCCATATTAAAAGATGCCAAAGAAGATTTGCCTATGTACAAAATGCTTTAGGGAGTTTTAAGTAACAGGTTCCAGAGGCCTTGTGCTTGACAGTAAAGAATTGCTTAGAAAGTAGGAGATTAAACTGACATTTTGCAAGTGTTGTAACTGGAGCAGGTGACATAAGGCCTTCAACTTTGACTATTCAGACTTCAATAACAAAAAGAGCTGGTTTTGAGTACCCAAAAACATATGAAGGCTTTGATATTTGATATAAAAATCCAAATGTCATACTCTTGAGAATGCAATTCACTTTGTAGGAGAATATGCTTCTCTTCAGCACTTCTCAGAGTGTGTCTCAAAGAAGTTCTAATGCTGCAACACTCTACAGAAAGAATACTGTATAACTTTTCTGTAATTTTACCAGTTTCATGTGGGTTATATGTGTACTTGTTCTATTTAGTCTTCTGCACAGCAATCATTAAGCAATTGCTTCCTAACATATCTCAAGTGAAGTACTTTTCAGTAACCAAATCCATCATTTTCTGTAATGGATAAGCATTGATTAGTAACTCTAGATGTGTCATTCCTGGAGGATTACCCAGTGCAGCACTACTCTGTTGCTCAAGCCAGCTCTGATCTATTCAGATCCAGTACTAAAAGCAAAGCAGCCCTATCATCACAGGTAAAGTAATCTCCTTTTTCCTTCAATGCATCAGAGATGCAATGCCATGGCAAAAGAGCTGTGTTGTTTTCTGGTTCTGATCAGTATCTGAATATCTGTGAATGAATACCTATGCTACCTTGTGCCTTCTAGGCATATTTAGCAATATTTGACTACCTAAACATGTACCCATTGTCATTACAGACAATATAAGACATTCTCCCTGGTCTTGAGCTGTCACTGCAGACCTGGCTTGCCATTAAAGACTTGCGAGGCCTGTGCCATGTCTGACAGGCCACACAGATGTCTTTCACTCCCCATGAAGTCTTCAATGGCATGAGAAATCCACCTTTAGTCAGTTGAATCCTGCTCTTCTGCTTGGAAGATGGTTCAGGGATCTTGTGTAACTATATGCTGTTGAGCCCAGGCATGGTCTTCCCTTGTGACCAGAATGAAAATATTGCTGAGGTGAAGACAATGTCAAAGTCTTTATCTATACTGACAATAAAGCCATGCTTTTATTGGTTGTGTCTTTTGACAGAAATGGAAACAGAACAGCAGACTAGGCCTGGGGTTTTCTGCCCAAAAACAGATGTCATGCAGCCCTGACTGGGCATGGCTAATCATAGTTGGATTCTACAAATGAGTGCAAATTATGAAACTCATTTTCTTGTAGATGTAGCCAAGAAAAGAAAAAGTCTTGCACAATCCATTTTTCTATGGGATGGTGTGATATATGGTTAATGTAATGTGGCAATACAGTCTTTGAGGGGTGTTTCAGTCTCTGTTTCAGTCTCTCTGCACTTCTGAATTATTGATTATATTGTTGCAGACAAAAAAGAAAGTATGTGTAATTTTGTTGTAGACATAGATACGAAAAATTTTTTGGCTTGCAGAAAAACAGGTGAAATAGCATGTGAGACACTGACAGGTGCATAAGAAAGGGTCAGTTTACTTAATATGTTTTAAGCAACATGCATTCAATCTAGGTGAGGGCTACAACATTTGAGAATGAGCCATCTCGTATTTATTTATCCTGTTTTCCACAACACTTAAGCACTTGCATGAGATCCTCTCACTTCTCTCTTCTTGTATTAAATCACTGTAAGAGATAACTATTTAGTGTGGGGATTCACCGTAAAGAATTCCCTCCAGAGGGAAGCACCTAATTAATATCTTAAAATGCACACTGGTGGCTCACTTCTCTTTTATAAAGCCAGTAAAGATGTAAGAGGAAAACCCAGCTTTTTGCATACTAGATCAGTGCTTATGGGTGACTAGGAAAAATTTCTTCACTGTGAAGGTGGCAGAGCACAGAATGGGTTATCCAGATGGGTTGTGAAGTCTCCTTCCCTGGAGACATTCAAAACCCATCTGGACAAGTTCCTGTGTGACCTACTCTAGGAGATCCTGCTCTAGCAGGGGGATTGGAGACAAAGATCTTTCAAGATCCCTTCCAATCCTTAAGATTCTGTGATTCTGCAACCACATGGTAAATACCAATCATACTAGCTGAGCATATTCTTCTGAAAAATTGCAAAACTTCCATTTCCACTGAAAATGGTGATTTTTTTTTTCTTGTGGAAAATGTTTACATTTTTTAAAAATCTGATACTGCAAACATACAAATAGTTATCAGATTTGATAACTATTTAAGGACGTGGCTGGCTTGCCACGTCTTTAATCTTCACATACATATGCACAGATGTGTTTTTCTGCTCTTGTGTCTTCAGAGCACCAACTCTTGCTGACAGCTCTCCCAAGTGCCCATGACAGGTTTACTCATTTTTCTTCTACAGAGCCACTGGGAACTTGTCAGTACCCTGCAGTTTCTACTTTTTCTCCCTTTCAAATAGCACGGTAGTATCAACAGAGGCTAACAGATTATCTCAACTAGGAGAGGAGCACTACCGGATCTTATACTCACAAACAAGCAGGATCTGGTTGAAGTAGTGAAGGCTGAGGGCAGCCTTGGCTACAGCAACCATGAGATGGTAAAGTTCAGGATCTTGTGCGGTAGGAACAGAATACCAAGCAGGATCACAACTCTGGACTTCAGCAGGGCCAACTGTGGCCTTTTCAAGCAATTACTAGGGTACATCTCATGGGACAGGATGCTAGAGGATTAAGTTGGTCTCTGTTCAAAGATCACTTTTTCCAGGCCTTCCCAGCGGGTAGGAAATCAAGGAAGAGAGCCAGTAGACCTGCATGGTTAAACAGGGAACTATTGGGTAAACTCAAGTGGAAGAAAAGAGTCTATAGATCATGGAAGGAAGGGATGGCCACTTGGGATGAATATATGGCTGTTGTCAGAGGATGTAGGGAGGCAACTAGGAAAGCTAAAGCTTTGTTGAAGTTGTGTCTTGCAAGGGAGGTCAAGGACAAGAAGAAGGGCTTCTCCAAATACATTGCAGATAAAACTAACACTAGAGGCAATGTGGGCCAACTGCTGAATGAGGCGGGAGCCCTAGTGGCAGAGAATACAGACAAGGCAGTTACTGAATGCCTTCTTTGCCTCTGTCTGTACTGCTGGAGATTGTCCTCAGGATACCCAGACACCAGAGGAAGTCAAGCTAAAGAAGGATTTTTGTTTAGTTGATGAGGACTGAGTTAAGGATCAGTTGAGCAATATGGATGTACATAAATCCATGGGCCCCAATGGGATGCGCCCTCAGTTACTGAGGGAGCTGGCAGAAGTC
>WBNH01007188.1:34764-46536 GCA_013401255.1 Urocolius indicus | reverse complement strand
CTTTTTAAAACACTAAGTGATTTTTATATATATATATATATATAATTCTTTTTTTTTCTTCCTCTTCCTTGTGGATTTTATTTTTTTCACCCCCTGCCCATGAATTTGGGGAGTGGGGTGACAGGATGGGAACCACTCACCCCTAACCCCAGCCTCAGGGAGGGGTCCCCAAGCCCTGCACCCCCTCCCACCTCCTTTTTCCTTCTCAAACTCAACCCAAATAAATCAATCCATAGTAAAAAAAAAACCAAAAGGAACAGCTGATGTTTGGAAGGGCCGGGGCAGGAGCCACAAGGCCTCCATGGGCTGGTGATGGGGTAGGGGGGGGCTCTTCCTCTCACCCAGCCTCAGGGTGTGTGTGTGTGTGTGAGTGGGGGGGGGAGTTTCTGCTCCAAGCCCCCTCAACCTGGGGGAAGCCTCAGCGGCCGCTCTCCTCCCTTTATTGCTTGTGAGACAGCAGGGGGGTGAGTTTGGGGCTCCTTCCCCTCACTCTGCCATCCTCTGCAGGGCTGGGTGGCACCGGGGGGGCTGCTTTGTGCTATGTGCTGCCAGGGGACAGCAGGCTCTGGCAGCTGGGGAGGTGGGATGGGGGGGGGAGACACAGGGAGTGTGTGGGCACAGGCAGGACAGGGAGGGGAAACAAACCAGTGACCCAAAACTGAATATTTGAACCTGGATTTTTTTTTCCTTTCATTGTTTTTTTTTTTTGTGGGGTTTTTTTTTTGTTGGTTTTTTGTTGTTTGGGTTTTTTTTTTATGTTTTTTTATTCTTTGTGGATTTTTTTAATGTTTTTTGTTGTTTTTTTTTTTTCTTTAAAGTGCAAAAAGCTCTCTGCTGCCCTAGAGAGAGGTTCTTTGGACCGACCATTCATTGCAAAGGAAAAAAAACAGGCAGCTCGAAGGGGAGGGGCTGCAAGGGGGAAGAGGGGAGAGGAAAGAGGGAAGGAGGAGAGGATAATGCAGTGGGGGAGGTTCGGTCCCAGGCCCCTCCGGCCCCAGAGTGCTTCAAACAATGCTGCGGGGAGGAAGAGGAGGCAGCTGCTGGCTCTCTCTCTCTCTCTCTCTCCCATCACGCTCAGTTCACTCACCCCTGCCTGATGCTTCACGAGTCCTCCCTGAGCTCTGCTGGACCTGTGGCTTTTCTCCCCGGAGCCTCTCGGGGTAGGGGGAGAGATGGCTGCAAAAGCCCCCTCCTGCTGCCAGAGAACCCCCCCCAGCAAGACCCTGGCTGTGGGGGTCCCTGCCCCTCAACCCCCTCAAGGGAGGAGGAGGAGGGGGCTCAGAGCACAGCCCCCGCAGCCAGATGAGGGAAGAGCAAGGGGAAGCAGCGAGCTGGTGGGGGCACAGAGGGCTCCCAGCCCTGCTCCTGCTTCCTTGGACAGACCTTGACCCTCAAGCTTTGTGCTACCGGGGAAGTGACAAGTGTTTCAAGGCAAGGAGACGAGGGGGAGGAGGGGGGAAAAGCTTTGGGGGGAGGAATGGCAGGGGAGAGGGAGGTGGCAGGGGGGGAGGGGGGAAGAGAGTGCCCCAGTTCTCTGCACAGAGATCTCTATTTCAACCTCCGCCTGGGGAGCGGCCAGCCCCCGGGCCCAGGCTCCCTGCCGTGTGCCCGTTCCTCCTCTGGTACTGGCCAGCCTGGAGGGACCGTCTTCATCAGCACAAGTCCCGTGGGAGGAGGAGGAAGGAGGGCTGAGCGAGGCCGATGGCGGCCCTGCCTGCCGAGACGGGGGAGAGAGGCGGCGGCAGGACGGGGACGTGGAGGAGCGGCTCTCCGAGGGCTGGGATGGGCTCTGACCCTTCTCCTCAGTCTGCCCCGGGGAGGTTGGGGGGCTCTAGCTGATTTTTTGGATCAGCTTCTCATCGGACAGGCAGTAGAGGCTGTTGATGGACAGGTCCGAGATGAAGTGCTCGCAGGCTTTGCGCGTGATCTGTTTGCAGCCTCGCAGGTCGATGAGAGTGACGTTGGAGATGCGGCGCAGGTACAGCAGGGCCTGGTCTGTCAGCTTATTGCAGCCTGGGGGAAAGGAAACCGCAGGGTAGTGAGGGTTGGAAGGGCCCTGCAGAGCCCACGCAGCCCCAGCCCCTGCTCCAGCAGCTTCCCCTGGCTCAGGGGGCACAGGAACGTGTCCAGGGTGGGTTGGAAACCTCCTGAGGAGCCTCCGCACCCTCCCTGGGCAGCCTGGGCCAGGGCTCCCTCCCCTCAGCACCAAAGGACTTGCTCCTCCTGGGCCAGGGGAGCTGTTTGTGTCCCAGCCTGTGCCCATCACCCCTTACATCCAGCACAGCCCACCCTGGGGCTCTGCACCCTTTAGGGACTGAGCAGCATTGCTGAGGTGCCCCTGAGCTCAGGCTTCTCTCCTGCAGCTGAGCAGCCCCAGGGCTGCAGCCTTTCCTCCTCACACACGTGTCCCAGCCCCTCAGCATCTTGGTGGCCCTGCACTGGCCTCTCTGCAGCAGTTCCCTGTCTGTGCTGAGCTGGGGAGCCCAGCACTGGCCACAGGACTCTAGATGACACCTCAGAGGGGTTGCAAAACCTCCTTGGCCCTGCTGCCCACACTCTTATTACACTCCAGGCTGCCACTGGCCTCCTCATCCACAAGCTCACACTGCTGCCTGTTGTTTAGTTTGTCATCAATCAGGACTCCAGGTCTCTCTCTGAGCTGTGACATCTCTACCACCCTCTGCGAGGACACAGCCGCTTCCCTCTGCCCAGTGCAAGCCCGGCCACCCCCAGCCCGAGCTGCCTCACCTGCCATGTTGAGCTCGGTGAGGGAGTTGCGTGTGGAGGAGCCCACGGCCGTGAGGAGGTTGGCTGACTGGTCCGTCAGGTGGTTGCAGTGGCTGAGGTCGAGGCGGGAGAGCAGGGGCATGTGGCGGATGATGAGGCGCAGAGTGGCGTCCGTGATGTCCAGCCCCGCGAGCCGGAAATCGATCATGTTGCGGAGTTTGCTGCGATTGTCCTGACCTGTGGAAAGGGAGAGGAGAAACTCAGGTAGGGGATGTGCTGCCCTGCTTGTACTGGGGCAGCTTCAGGGCTGTGTTCAGTGCTGGGACCCTCACTCACTACCCAGAGGGAAACTGAGAGGCTGCAGCGTGGCCAGAGCCAGGCACGGAGCTGGGGAAGGGGCTGGAGCATGAAGGAGCTGGGGAGGGGCTGAGGGAATGGGGGTGTTGAGGCTGGAGAAGAGGAGGCTGAGGGGAGACAGCAGCACTCTCTGATACTCCCTCACAGGAGGCTGCAGGGAGCTGAGAGTTGGTCTCTTCTCTTCAGTAATGAGTGACAGGACAAGAGGAAAGGGGCTGCAGCTGCCCCAGGGGAGGTTGAGGCTGGAGCTGAGGCAGAACTGTTTCCCTGAGAGGGGTGTCAGCCCCTGTGCCAGGCTGCCCAGGGAGCTGGGGCAGTGCCCAGCCCTGGAGGGATCCCAGAGCCGTGGGGCTGAGGTGCTGAGGGCTGTGGGTCAGTGCTGGGCTGGGCACTGTGAGAGGTTGGACTTGATGATCTTAAAAGTCTTTTCCAACCATAGTGATTGTACAATTCCAGCTCCAGCATCACCACCCCGCTCTGGATACAGCACATCACCCTCCTCCAGCTCCCCAGAAACCCACAGGGACCCTCCTCAGTCCCCAGCAGCCTGGGCAGCATCTTACTGGGTTTGTCTGTTGGAGGCGTGAGCAAGTCCCGGATCTGAGGGTCCTTGATTCCTACTGCCCACCGAAGATCGAGGGTCCTGAGAAGGGGGCAGCTGGAGGTACTGAGGGCACAGACTGCAGACCAGGAACAGCCCGCTAAGATGAGGTCTTTCAGGCCTGAGGAGAAGGGAGAGAGGTCAGGAGTCAGACAGGCTCAGGCAGCTCACATCTCAACCCCCTTTTCTCCAGAGGTGCGAGGCAGCAGGATCCCGTCCCTGCCTGAGGTGGGACAGGGAAGTGGGGTGATGGCACCCAGGCTGCCTGTGTTCAGCCCCCAGCCCACCCTCACCTGGCAGCCTGTTGACGAGCCACGTGAGCTGTTTTTTGGAGATGTTGGTCCAGCTGAGGTCGAGGCTGACTGGTTGTCGTTTGATGATGCCGCTCAGCGCCTGGGGGGTGATGGACTTGCATCTGCTCAAATCTATCTTTGTCCACAATCTCTTGTCACAGCACCTGGGGACAAGGATGAGGAGGATGCTGAGGGTGTCTGGCCACCCACAGATGTCCGCAACAGCCCCAGCCAGGTTTCACCATGTAACCAGAGTCCGAGCTGCCTGCCTGCCTGCTTGCCCCTTCTTGAGTGCTCCTCCTGCCAGGGCAAAGGCCTGAAGCATCCTCACTCCCAGCAGGCCAGACACTCAGCCTGGTCCCACTCCACAGTGGCCTCAGCAGCTCTGCTGTGCTCCTGAAGGTGCCAGAGCAGTGGCAGGTGAGGGGATGCTCTCCTCCCTCCACCACTCCACACCACACCACCAGGCCCTTCCCTGCCCGTCAGAAACCTCCTAGTTTGCAGTCTCTGTCTGTTCCCATGCCCTCTATCCACAGCTGCCCTGCTGCCAGCATTGGCTTCAGTCTTGCTGCCCCTCAAGGCGTTTGCAGCCAGCCCAGCCAGCCCCTGCCTGCTGGAGGACGTTTGCAGCCAGCCCAGCCAGCCCCTGCCTGCTGGAGGGCGTTGGCAGGCGGCGCAGCGAGGNGCCCCTGCCTGCTGGGGGATGTTTGCAGCCAGCCCAGCCAGCCCCTGCCTCCTGAAGGGTCGAAGCAGGATGGGATGCAGAGCAGGGCAAGGCTGGCAGGTGAGGAAAAGGCATTGGCACCTAGCAAAGGGCATGGTGGGGCACACAGGGGATGGCACAGCCTGCCACAACTCCCAGCAGAGAGGAAGGCAGGAGGGGGACAAAAGCCAGTGCACGTATGGCACAGGCAGCGAGTCTGAGGGCGAGCAGTGACTCGGGGAGATCCCTTCCCCCCTTTCCCATGGGGCACAAAGCTTGGGTAGGGGGCAGAATTTGGGCTGTACCTCCCCCTCCCTCCTCACCCCGTGTGTCCCCTCCCCAACTCACCACTTGTACCAGGTCTTGCACACCCGCATGCACTCGCAGAGCTCCCTGCGGCTCAGGTAACGGAACACGGACATCCAGACCTCGCGCTGCATCCAGCTCTCCTCACCCTCCTGCGCCCGGCCCCCTCGGCCGTTCAGCCGCGCCGCCCCCCCTTCCTCTCCAGTCTCCTCCTCCTCCTCCTCTTCCTCCTCCTCATCCTCGGCAGCTGCCTCGTCCTCTCCCCCGACACGTAGAGCCGTCCGGGCGGGCGCGTGGCGCACGACCACGCGAGGCGAGTGCTGCAGGTTGGCGGAGGAGGCCGTGATGGCTTGGAGCTTGGGGACGATGGAAGTGCCGTGGACGTCTTTGGTGGGGCGCTGCAGGGTGACGGTGAGGTAGGAGCCGTGTAGCTTGGCCTTCTCCACCTCTGACAGCTCCTTCTTGCCGCTGGGGTTGTTCTCCTTCTCCCTCACCATGCTCCTCTCGGTGGCTTGCAGCCGGAGCAGCTGCCGGCGCTTGAAGCGCTCGTCCCGGCTGGCGCTGTGGTGCTCGCTGGGGCCGGCGCCGGGGGACGAGCGCGTCACCACACCTCGGGGTGAGGCCGGGTCGTGGATCAGCTGCAGCATGGGGGTGGGTGAGTTGGGGGGAGGGGTCAGGGGCTCCTCGCAGCTCCGAAGGGGCCGCAGCACCTTGGCTTGCGCCGTGTCCTCGTCGCTCTCTTCCACTTTCCGCTTCTGTGGGGAATCGGGTTAGGGGAATGTGCCTCGTCCTGCCCAGGGCAGCACCACGCTGCCTGCACCAGCAGGGCCACGAGAACCACAGCATCCCAGAAGGGTAAGGGGTTGGAAGGGGACTAGGTGATCTCTAGAGGTCACTCCCCTCACTACTATAGCAAGTCCCACCCAGGTCAGGTCACTCAGGACTCGGTGATCTCTAGAGGTCACCTCCCCTGCTAAAGCAGGTCCCATCTAGGTCAGGTTACTCAGAACTAGGTGATCTCTAGAGGTCACCTCCCCTGCTAAAGCAGGTACCACTTAGGTCAGGTTACTCAGGACTAGTTGATCTCTAGAGGTCACCTCCCTCACTGCTACAGCAGGTCCCACCTAGGTCAGGTCACTCAGCAACATGCCCAGGTGGGTTTTGAAAAGCTTCAGAGAAGAGGCCTCTATACCCTGCCAGGGAACCACAGTTCACCCACACCAGCAACCAATGTTCTCCTTCTCCCTTTACATAGAGGCTGTCCCCCAGAGTCAAGGTTGGCTTCCTCTCCCAGTGGGAGCCCTCAGGATGAGAGCTTGGCACAAGACCCCGTGGTGCCAAGGGCTGCTCACATCAGCTTCAAGTGCTGGGGGAGCCAGGAGCCGGGCAGACGTGCACCCCAAGCATGCACCGCACCCAGGAGATGGTGAAGGTGCCCCAGGGTGGCTTGGCTTGCCTTAACCACTGCACTTGCCTCCCCAGCAGTGGGCTCGGTGCCAGAGGCGATGCAGCAGCTGTATGGCAGCGTCCTGGGCAGCGCTGGCACTCGCCACCGCACACACTCCACGCGCTGCCTGGCAGAGGAACCCGGCAGCCGCCGCGCCCTGGCCTGTGGACGGGCTCCCTGGGAGCCAGGACACAGAGCAAGGGGCTGTCAGCTGCCCCTCCTGCGGGACCCCAGCACGGTGCCAGGCTGCTGTGCTGCACCCACGCTGCCTGCTGGCTCTGCAGACCCCTCATTGCAGCCCACGCTGGTTGGAGGCCGCCTTTCCCCTGGCAGACCCGAGGGCACGTGTCCTGCCCTGCCACAGCACAGCTCATCTCCTACCTGGCCTTTCTCTGTGTCGTCGCCCTGGTAGCACTTGGGACACTCCCAGCAGTTGGGGAGCTCATCGTTGAGCAGCCCTTCCCCATCCATCTGGTGACAGAAGAGGGCAGTCAGTCAGCTGCAGTCCCTCTCTCCCTCCCCACAGCCCAGCCCGCTCTGCTCTGCCACTGCTCACCTGCAGGCAGCCGGGGTGAACAATCTCGTTGCAGATGCAGCACTCCATGAGCTTCTTCTCAAAGTCCTGTGAGTCCTCGTTCTGATCCACCTCCCCACAAAGTGCACACGTGACCGAGTGAGGCAGCCTGGGCTACAAAGGAAAGTGGGAGTGAAACCAGGGCAAGGTGGGACAGCCACTGCCTGAACAACGGGGAGGGGGGCAACTATCCTCCAGTAATCAAACCTGCTCATAGGGTTATCTGGGTGCAAGAGACCTTTAAGATCAAGTCTGCTNTTCCCTCAGCCCCTCCCCAGCCCCCTCGTGCTCCAGCCCCTTCCCCAGCTGCAGCCCCTCAGTGTCCCTGTGGCAGTGAGTGAGGGGCCCAGCACTGACCCAGCCCTGGAGCTGCAGCCTCCCCAGGGCCCAGCACAGGGGGCACAATCCCTGCCCTGCTCCTGCTGCCACCCCGCTGCTGATCCCAGCCAGGATGCCACCGGCCTTCTTGGCCCCCTGGTCATTGCCCTTTTCCCTCTGACCCTGAGGGGCCAACCCTACGTTCCTGCCAGGCTGCAGCAGGTTTGTGAGCAAAGGCCGTGGCCGCAGACTCACCGCCAAGCACTGCCGGAGGACACAGGACTGCTTCATGCGGCCAGGCCCGCCAAACTTCTTCATATCCCTGCAGTAGTGGCACATGCCACACTCGCCCTGCATGCAGGCCTTGCATTTCCTGCACCTCACCCGCCTCCGCCGGGCGCCCGACACGATGGGAGACACCGTGGGCCTGACGGGTGTGGGCCGAGGGGTGGGCTTCATGGTGTGTGGTTTGGTGATGGGGATGGTGGGCAGGCGCACCCTCAGCCGGGCCTGGAGCTTTAGCTGGCCCTCTCAACACAGAGAGACAGAGACAGAGAGAGAGAGAGAGAGAGAAGTGGGGTGAGATGAGTGAAATGCAGCGTTCAGCTTGGCTCAGAGAGCCTCCAGTCCCTGGATGCCTTGCTGTGCCCTCAGTGAATGTGGCAGAGAGCAGAGCTGCTCCCCCACCTCCCTGCAGGCTGCCTTGGGCAGCTCTCCTCCTGCACACCTTCCCTCAGGGGTCAGAAATGGGTCTGAAGAGTCTGCTGAGTCCTAAAAGCATCGTGGTGCTGCTCCAACAACAGCCACTCTTTCCTTCTGAGGCAAGGGATGACAAGGCCTGGCTGCCCTCTCTCTCAGTGCTGCCCAGGAGCCCCCTGCCAGCTGCACAATGGGACAGGGCTCAGCTCTGGCTCAAGGGCTCTGGTCATTCCTTCCTGCAAGCTGGAGGAGCGTTGGGAACATCCCAGCAGCCCTGCTGCCAGTGCAGGGGGGCCAGCACAGCTCTGCAGCAGGTACCTGCCACCACACGTCAGCCCTGGCAGCAAACACACCAGCTGCAGCGTCCTGCCAGGCCTGGTGTGTGCACCACAGCTGATGGGCATGGGGAAGGGCAGGCACCCAAAAACCCCAGGGGGAGGATGCAACCAGGGATGTGCCAAGTGTTGGAGTGCTGCACCCAGAGCATGCAGCTGCATCCAGGGCATGCAGACATCTCCAGGTCTCCTCTAAGCTGCAGAAGGACCATGGACTCACGCTGCATCCCCTCGGGCAGGGACAGGCACAACCGATGGGCTCGTTTGCCTCCAGACCCCCCCAGCAGGGAGTTACCCACCCTCCCCAGTGCCCAAGGGTCCTGCTGCTCCCACAGCCCTGCTCCTGAGCCTGGCTCCTGGCAGGATGGAAGCCAGGAGCTTCGGGAAGGTGGCCTGCGGAGGGGAAGTCTGGCTGGCTCAAAGAGCTCAGCCCAGACTGCAGGCCCTGGAGTATGAGCACAGCCCAGGAGGGAAGGGCAGGATCACTCTAGAAGGTCTCTTTCCTCAGAAGCTGGTCATTATCTGCATCTAGAGACCTCCAGAAAGGGGGGTGCTCTCCTTGGGGCTGCAGGAAGCAACGCTCCAGCATGGGAAGGGACACGAGGGGCCAGCCTGCCCGTGGGAGATGACGGCTTAGTGCTGATCATCAGCCCCCACAGCTCACCCTTCAGCTCCTTGGGAAGGCGACAGAGATCTGTTCCCCTAACACGCAGCATTACTCATCCCACCCAGGACTCCCTCAGCGAGGCGCTGAGCTGCTGCAAGAGCATCCTCAGAGGATCACCCCTCCTGTCAGCAGCGCAGCTCCAGCTCCTCACAGCATGGAGAACACGGAGCAGCAGAGGCTGAGGCAGTTACCCCCACCTAGGCAGGTATTGGGCCCAGGGTAGGGCACCAGCTCAGCCACTCTCGATCCCCCCCAGCCTGGATCCCTCCTCACAGCTCCTACCTTGTCTCTCTTGGGCCACTGGACGATGGGGACGCCTGTAAGTGCCAGTTTGGGGTCGCTGTTGGCGTATTCCTCCAGCAGCAGCTAATGGAAGGGAAAAAAAGGTGGATGAACAATAAAGAACCAACCAATCCATCCAAGAAGAGACAAAAAGCCCAGGTGTGAGCAGAGCGAAACGAGGTTCCTGCCAGCGAGGCGGGCTCTGAGCAGATGCCAAGGGCAGCGGGTTCCCAGGGCAGGAGCCCTGCTCTGCCCCTGCCTGCTCCCCTCAGCACACAGCAGGGCTCTGTGATCTGCACCAGCGCCTGCAGCAGCTGCTGCTCAGCCCCGCTGTGCGGGGGCAGGGGCAACGCCGAGCTTCGCCAACTAGGGAGGGAAGGGGAGGATTTCAGGGGGAGGATTCACAAGGGGTTGACTCCCCATCTGCTCCCTGGGAGGGTGCCCCTGCAGCCCCTCCGGAGCCTGGCACATGCTGCTGGGGAGCCCAGAGCTGCTCCCCCACGCTGCCTCGGGGTTTGGCTTTGTTGGGAAGGGGGGATGGGGCATCCCTCGGGCACCATCCGGATGGGCACGTTGCCCTACCCTGGCTCTCCATCGATGTGGGCTCCCTGCGCTCAGCCTTGGCTGTTGCAACCCGCTCACTCCCCTCCACTGCAGCCCCTCCTCGCTCAATTTACCCCTCGTTCCCCACCTCGGTGGCTCGTTCCCCACCTCGGTGGCTTGTCGCAAAGGTGCTTTATTTACTCGGCGTTGTCATGGCTACGCTGGCAGGAGTCTCCTGCCGGCATCCCCACGCCAGCACCGTGCTTCCCGCTGCCAGGCGGCGCCAGGGCCCGGTCGGGTCCCCCCCCCACGGGGCTGCCCCCCCTGGCATGTGCCCGGTGCGCCGGGGCTTTCCAGCGCCTGCCCTGCTCCCCGGCGCGCTGCCTGCGGACCCTGAGCACACGCTGGAAGGAGAGGTCAGGGGGATCAGGATCAGGCTGGGGGCTCACACACACGTTGTGTGGGGTGAAGGGGGAGGGAACTGCAGCCTCCCCCCTGCTCGGGGCAGCTGTGGGGGGGGGTGAGGGGGGATTGGAGGTAGCTCAGGCACACGTCCAGCCAGGGGAGCCAAGGGGCTATGGGGGGAAGGTTGGGAGATACATTCGGCTCCTGTGGCTGCATCAAGCTCGGAGCTGGGGTGGGCAACAGCCCCCCTGGTCCGTGGCTGAGGCAGAGGGGACCCTGTGAGCGCAGCGTGACCGGCTGCAAGTCGGCACCGCCGGTGCGCCCTGGGGAAGGGGAGAGGAGAGGAGAAGGGGGGCCCGAGCGGCGGGCTGGGAACCCTCCAGGGAAGCAGGAGACCCCCAGGGTGCCCTCCCCCCCTTCTCCCCAGCTCGGTCCCCGGCGTCCCCGCGTGCCCACCCCGTCCCACCAGCGCTGCCAACCGCCTGACCTTGCGCGTCTGGAGCCGCCGCCGCTCCGGGGTGAAGTTTGCCGAGCCCTCTTTGTTTCGACGCCCGCACCTCAAGGCTTGAGACTCCCCCCTTCCCCCGGACACCTCCGGGAGCTGCCTCAGTCCGTGCGGACCCCAACCACAACGCGTATCTCTGGGGACATGGCTGGAGGAACGTTCGTACCCCCAGCCCCGAACACCCCCGGCTGTTCCTCGGCTCCGATAACCGCAGCCGCAGCCTCGTGCTCCTCCCGAACCCTCGGGCAGCAACAGCAGCGGCAGTTTCCTGAGCTTGAAACAATGCTGCTGCGTCACCCACATGCGGTTCCCAGCAATGCTTTGCAACGGGAAGATGGCAGAAGAGAGAAGGAGCGAGCAGAGGGCAGAGCCGCGGTGCTGCAGCGCCGGGAGGGGCAGCGAAGGGTTGGCGGGTGCGGATTGGCGCAGGAGCCACAGCGGCCTCCACCACTGCAACCCGAGCTGCCAGGGCCGGGCTCCCCGGGGTGGGCTGTGGGGAGAAGTCGAGGATAAAGCATAGTAAAGCTTGAGCTCCGGCCCATGCTCCTACGCCCAAGCCTCCCCGACGCGGTTTCTTTTGTCTTGCGAGAGGTTGCTGTTGAGGAGGGGGGGCAGGGGGGGGTTCATGCAGGATCTCACCCCGGTTGTGAGCTGGGGACTAAGGGGCTTTTAAAGCCAAGGTGAGGGGGGATGAGTCCCTGGGCTATGTGGGGAGCCCCTGCAACCTCCCCCCGCCCCCCCCAATCTGCATGGACAAACCTTTCCTGACAAACATCCCGTCAGCTAAAGTTTGGGAGCTGCTGGAGTCCCAAAGCCAGGGGTGACCTAACCACTAGAGGGGGACAAACCCACACTGGGTGAAGCAGACACCCCCCCCCCCCAGCCCCCCCGAAATCCCCTTCCCCTGCTCCAGACCACTGCAATTAAAATGGAGGGAACTCTGAGATAAAGCAGCTCTGGAGAGCAGGGACTGCTCCCAGTCCAAAGCAGACAACATCAGCTTGGGTGTC